>APFE031134642.1:260871-341597 GCA_000404065.3 Pinus taeda
GGTGGGGGGGTATTACTTTCTTTAGGTAAATTGGGTTTAAACTTTAGGAAAGGGGTTTATATGGGGGTTTTATTGCTTTTCCTAGGTATATGGAGTTTAAACTTAGGAAAATGGGTTTTCCTATGGTAATGAGGGGAAATGGCTTGTATGCGGGGGGTATGTTTATGGAGGAGATTCTAGCACTTGAGTCCATAAGTCATTAAGCCAAGGGTCTGGTCCCTCCAAAAGTTAGAGAAATGCTCTGAGCCTTTATGACTTGTAGGTTTAAAAGTACTTGGAACATATTGTAGATAGGAAAATAGTAAGTAAAGGGGAAAAGTGAATGAGGGGGAGTTAGTCATATGAACTTATAAGACATTGTTTTTTCCTCCATAGTTGACCATACATGTTGAAAAATGTATCTAAGAATGATGCATGTGCTTTGATCTAAGTAACTTTGTCGTTCAACAACCTTTCTTCTACTTACCCATTTCTTACCTCTAACATAGTTTGTTCATTTTTTAGGGTGCATTTAGGCTAGAAAACCCTTATTCATTATTTTTCTTTTGGAAAGTGAATCTATCTAATTCTAACCTTATATCATCTAAGGGATCAGATTAAGCTTATGAGCTCCTTTTATTTTCTCTACCTAACTATGATCTACCAAGATTGAACTGTTTGGTTAGATTTTATTCTCTAATCTATAAACATGAAATTCAAAGCATGGAATAACCAAGATTAAATTTTTCGATTACCATGGATTGTGGCATGAATAACAAGTTGCATGCAATCATTATTATGCATAAAAATAAATAGTAGTGGCATTTAGACTTGCACACTTTCATGGTCTTTTTGTTTTTGGGGTTCATATTCTTTCATTTTTTTGACCTTCTCTTATTCTTTTTGTCCTTTGATTTATCTTTTAGGACATACTCTCTTTACATTTTTAAAATTATATAATATGGAGAACTTTTGTAGAAAGCAAAGGTATGTACAATATTACAAGGCTTAACCTTAGTCATTCAAAATTATGATTCCTATTGGTATAGGAACCTAATAGCATGCATGAAACTGTTTTGCACGGACGTTCGCCCAACCGACGAACTGCCTCACCCACATTCATGTTGATATGTTTGTTGAATATTCCATTCATGTTTTGCATGCAATGCTTATCACTTCTGCTATCACTTAGTGTCGCCATGCATTTCATTAACTTACTTGCTTTCAGTTGCCCATTGGTGAGTCGAGCCAACCTTGGCCCGGTCTCTACCTTCACTAAGGCTGCATTGCACAATCTGGAGAAGGAAGGCTCACCTTCCCCTATAGATTTGCACATTTTGGCCCAACACAAGCCTCTTGGACTAAATTATGCATTTTTGGAGGTCACTGGCTACTTGGCCCAAAAATTTATGCAAATCTATCCCTAGGCCAGCAGTCTTTCCCAGCTGGAATCATGTATTGCACAATCCCAACAGCCAACTGCCTAACTGGATTGTGAATTTTGCAGGTCTAGTAGTCAGTCAGTCTCCCAGTAGCCCAGACTATGCCTTGTGCAGTCTTGGCAGTCGGTTTCCTGACCTCCCAGCCGAAATTGCGCAACCTTCATGATCATTCACACAGGTATGTTGCAAGTCAGTTCTCATGTTCATTTTGGTTTGCGACTGACAGATTGCTTGCTATGAGTGTTTCCATGTCTCCAGGTATCACAAGTTTTCATTTTCCTCTCAGTAGTACAGGTACAATGGTTTCCAAGAGTGCAGTGATGAAGACACCATTCAGAGCATGCTTGGGGATGCAGCTGATCAAGTGTCCATGGGCCTACCTACTCACGGAGACATCAAGTTGTTCATGGACAAGGAAATAAAGCAGTAGCATCACAACGAGCAACATCATAAACAACAACTAAAGGTAGCATACCAAAAGCAGTGAACGCAACAAATGAAGCAAACAGGGAACACAAAAGGAAGGTTGTTAACAAGATAGAGGTGGAGCAAAGTTGCAAGATCAAGTGGATCCACTAATAATGAAAGAAACTTTGGAGACTCAGGCTATGAAGTGATGGCACAACATGAAGATAGCGCAAAGGCAGAAGATGGAATAAAGAAGGAGTTGCATGTGCTGAAGTAGTAACTTAGGAAGAACATGAAGCTTCACATGCAGTCCAATGAGTTGTAGCATGAACAGGAACAAGAATGGGTACAACATGCACTCACGGATGAAACTAAGTGAGTACAAGCTAAGGATCCATCCCAACAGCTGACACAGAGCAAAAATGGTGAGCAGTGTTGTTGATCACATGCAAAGGATCCAAAAACATGCATGTTGTTGAGCACACACATGAAATCCAACCCATTCAACACACTCACCAAGGTGAAGATAAGAAGCAAGCCCAACTAGAGCTGAACATGCACTTCGTCAAGTTGATGCACATGACCAGCAACACACACTTGAAGATCAACATGGACACTATGCATCAGTCTGTTTTTGGTTCAATCATACCCAAGAAGACCATGTGCATGTTAGCAGATGATTTTGATGAAGGGGCCGAACTAATGCACCAGTTGCAACAGTGGTAAAAGTTCACTTCAACAAGATGTCACCATGAGGTGCATGCACACCATCACGAATGATCAATCTTGGCATAAGCTCACCAGCTTCACCATCACAAGTATGTCAAAGAGTTGGTCTCACCACAATGGACCAAGTGTCAGTGATGTCTTGCAAGGCTTGATCAAGCCATGTTGTCTCACATGAGTACATTTGCATTGTAATGTTGAGCCATGTCAAGTGTAAGTCAAGTGTCAACAGTTGGATGTAACAGTCATAGAGTAGGTGAAGAGTCATGAGGGTAGTTGAACTGTCAGAAAGGGGAATGTAAAGGATCACCGCACCCTTTTATATAAATAGTCCCTCATAACTCATTGTATAGGCTTTTGGTTAGCCAAGCTTCTACTAAGACTATATTGAAGAAGGCTTGGATATTATTGTAATGCACCTTGCCTTTTCCACTGCACGGAGCTAGTACATCTCTTTGGAGGAGCAGGCGGTTGTGGTTGTAATGTTCCAATGATGGGGTTAGCAGGTTTACATGGTATATTGTATGATTGTGACTTACACCTTTAATAATAAGAGCGAACACATTTTCATGCATATGTTATTATTGTAGTTGGACTGTTCTGGTTGCCTTAATGATATATGTTGTTTAACTTACATACTTGTATATGAACTGATTTGCATGCAATTATATGAATCTTGTTGTTAATGTGTGGCATATGTTGTTAATGCTGTCACCATCTGTGTCAACTTCTCTGCTAGACACCAGATAGACCTTTCTCATGAACCTTGTTATATCAACCATTACACTTGTCTCGGACTGATATGTGAGTGTTTTTTGTGTTATCTTACCTTGTATGTTGTGACTCCCACATCCACGGTTACTACTCTGCCTGAAGCTGTGCATGTCCTTTGTGTTATGTGTTCCTAGCCAAGTTGGGATTGATCCCTTTAATCTTGGAACTCACCTTCACCTTCCTCTCCCTTTGAAGTGTTGGAAACTCTCATACTCATTCCTTGACTCATTAGTCACACCCTTGATATTGACAGAGTTATCTTACTTGCCTTTGTGCGACATTGCGGTCAAGGCATTACCTTACGACCCACTGTTGGGATGCCTACACCAAATGGTCTAAGGTCTAATTGGGACTTCTTATCAAGGAGATCCCCTTGACATGTTGGCGTGTCCAACACTGTCAATAGGTTTCAATTCGAATTCTTGTCTTATGAGGAAAACTTTCCATCTCCATTGAGCAAATCCAACCGTATTAAAGCTTTGGCTTGAGTTCTAAGTAAGTGCCTACCACTCCCATTCCTTATTCCCTCCTTATTCACCTTTTCAAAGCTCCATCCCACCTTCTATACCACTCCCTAAGCATTCAACCTGTTCTTGTAGTAAAATAGAGTATCCTATAGGTGAACTAGTACTTCCTGTAGACATCCTGTAGGAAAACCTATAGTAGCCTGTTTTGAGCCCAAATTGAGAAAGATCATCCCTAAAAGCTATTATTAGGCCCCTACTTTCCCTCCAAACCACCTGAACCATTGTAATGATTTTCCTCCACACTTGTCTCCCCTGCCAAAGAACCAAGCAAGATTAGCATTTACATTTTTCAAGCAAAAAGATAAAAGGAAAAAAATTCTTTTATATTTATTCATGCACACAGCAGTTAGTACTCTCTAGATCAAATTTTGTGCTTAGATTAGTTAAAACCTCACATGTTTTAAAGTAGGGTTGTTTTGTAAGAAAAGTATGTTAGCAAGTAGATAGAGTATTTCATGTTATCTTACAAGCATTTCTTTCAGTCTTTCCTTCATGCAATAAACAACATTCCTTTTCTTCCAATTAGGGTAAATTTCCCCTCTTCAAGTTGGTGATCATACTTCTTCTAGTCAATAGAAGGTTTGTTTGAGAAACCCTAGTGGTCTATCGCCCCATCTTATCAATGACAAAGAGTAGACTAATTACATCTATTTGTGTATACAACATTATCACTTCCAAGTTTGTACGCACCCCGGGTTGATGAAGTAAAGTTGGTAGCCCAGGATTTGCAACATCATTGCGGCAATACTGGTGCTCATCACTTTTTGGTGCCATTGTCAGGGAGGTTTCTTAGTAGATTTAATTTCTACTTTCTTTATTCCTTTTATTATCTCTTTCATTCTGCAATTGGTTCCATTAAGTAAATAGTTGCAATTTAGTTCCGGTTTCTTTCAACTCTGCAAGTAGTTTAAAACTAAAAAGAAAAGCGCTCCTTTCATGCATCGTAGGAATAGGGATAACTTAGGATAATTTCTGCCAAATACCCCCACCACTTCAAAAAACCAACATTCCCTCTTCTTCATTGGCTGGGAGCTAAAGGACCCCTTAGGTGAACAACCAAATATTTTTTAAGAGCCTATAGGGGAAGAAGAAGAAATCATTCCAACTGACGCAATGGTTGAAAATAGAAATGAAAGGGGAGATAAGAAAAGAGTTGAGGGTGCTTTTCCCATCAGATAAAATAATGGGGATGCCAAGATGAAAAACATAAGCCCCTCTACTCTTCCTCACTTCCATGGCCTGACCTCAGAAGATCCAGATACTTTTTTGTTTGAATTTGTTGTCATACGCAAAACTTATGATTACACCTCTGATGATCAGAAGTTGAAATCATTCCCATGCACTCTCAAGGATGAAGCCCTGTGCTAGTTCATGGTTTTACCTGTGGATAGTATCACGACTTAGGCTTAGATGCAACAAGATTTCAACAACAAGTATAGGGACCACTGCAGGTCCAAAGATGCCAAAGAGGAAATTTTTAGAATGACATTGGGACATGATGAGTCCTTAGATGATTATGAGGAAAGATTACAACTCATTTACAAAAGGGCCAGGTGCACACTTGATCCTAAGTCACTTAAGTTAGTCCTTCTCAGGGGGATCATGGAAGATCTTCTAGAAACCCTAAACCTACTGTCAAGAGGGGACATCTACTAGTTACCCTATGATGATATCAAGACAGTTTTAAAGAATCATTCTAGGGAAGCTAGAAAGAATGGTAGGGCTAGTCAAGAAGTAGCCAATTCATCCTCTTCTAATACATCCATAAAAAGTGAAATCGAGAACATGTTGGAAGAATTTAAGAGTGAAATGCTGCAAACCCTTGCTCTGCAAATAGACACTATGCAAATCAGAAGGAAGTGGGAGGAAGAAAAGAGAGCATTAGCCATATTCTACCCTAGATTCACAAGGAGGCACCCTAGGAATGGATGTCCATTGAACCTTATATAAATCTTCTCGGTCTGTGAGGAAAATCACTCCACGGATAAGTGCCCTTCTCTTCCTGGATTAAAATTTGTGTATCAGGGAACCAAAGGGGTGACTGAACAACTCTGCTACATAAATCAAAGGAGGCCTCATGGACCTTGACCAGACTAGTAAGGCATGCAAGGGTCATCCTATTCATATTACAAACCTAATCAAAACACAACCATTCCCCCTTGGTGCCCCTCTTCTCATCCTTCCTGGTGTACACCTTCTCCCTGGTCTTTTGCACCTCAATACCATTCCCAATCGGCCAACCAACCATTTCGACCATATACTCCTCCACAACCTCAGTGGAATGCATCACCCCAGGGGTGGTGTTGGCTTGTGGGGGCCTAACCTAGGTTCAACATTAGTTAGTCAAACAAATCCCTACACTAATGGCCCTTTTGGCATCAGCCCATGGAGCGCACATCAAAGTCTCACTCGAAGTAGTATGGGGGGGCGTTGGAACCACGTTTTCGCACCCTGAGATGGTCGTGATGTTAGTTTATTCCTTCTATTCCTACTTTTCCACAGGTTGTTGAGTTCTAGGGATCTATTTGCCTAACCCCTTCTTCCTCCCTACGATACCTCTGTGAAAGGGTACGGGTAACCTTTGTGCAACCCTAACCTTCAATTTAGATACTTTCATGCTGCTAAAGTGGTGTAAAGAACAGATTCCAAAGTCATCCTTAAGTGTTTAATTATCTTGCTAAACAATCAAAATTAGCACCACGTAAAATGGTATCCTTATTTGCGTTCAATTATCCAACATAATTACATTCATTCGCGCATCATATAACCATTATAAAGGAAATTCATACATAATATGGCAGATGCAGTAACCGGAACAAAGACACAAAAAATGTAGAATACTTCTCTTTATTGATATCTTCAAGTGATTACAGACTCTATCTGCCCTGCGCACACAACTGCAGGGGTCCGCGCACTCAGCTATGGACTTCCACCCTAGACCTTTGTGCACTCAACTGCAAATCCTCTACCTATGCTACGACTTGAAACTTCGACTTATTACTTTAGAGCTATGACTCTCTAAGACTTATCTTCACTACTTAGAGCTTACTTACTTAGCTCTTTTTATACAATCCCATGGTCTGTGTACCATAGGTAGATATTTTATAGTCGACTTTACTTTACAAAATTAAGGGAAGATAACCCTTTATTACTCATGACACCTTCACGTTCTGCGACCACAAAATGCAGGGACTTTACAATTTTATTACAAAATTTGACCCATAACATGGGATTTTAGCCCCAAAACTATCCTTAGGGATCCCGTTCCCAACAGGCCCTCGAGTCACTTAGCAGGCACGAATATCTTTGTGTGAATCCCTTCCAGCTCAACTTGTATGATTGCAACCTCAATCATGCATTGTGTGGCCGCCTACTCCGTGTCTTCAACCATCTGCTCGGTCACTGCTCTTGAATTGTCAGCCTAAGGCTTTTGCTAAGTTGCTTGCAGAGTCACAAGCTTTCCTTCAATAGAGCTTGTTACCGTGCAAGCCTCATTCAGCTAGGGCTTTAGTCTTGCCTTCAACACTGCTTCCTTGTGCAGTGCTACGTCCACCTATTCTTTCAGCTGCTTGGCCTTCTACACCTTTTCTAGTCTTTATGTCAGTGCGACGGTTCACGTTGTGCCCTTGACTTCATCATAGCGCTGTTGTAGCTCGCACGCTTCTGTCTCTAGTCACTGTACATTGGGGTCCTCTTGCAAGCTTGTCAATACCTCAAATGACTGCTCAAAAAGTTGCATGCAGTTTGCCACTGCACTGTCCACTGCAACTATTTCTTCCATGATAGAGGTCGCCTACTGCTCCTTTACTTCTAGTAAAGTTGATGGTTGGGTCTTCAACTGTAATTATGTGATTTGTAGGTTCAACTCCAACTGAACCCTCACCATCTCAGTACAAGTGTCACATACCCACATAGCCAACTTACGAATGCACACCACGACTGGATCCTCCTCAGGAATGGCCAACTCTGGGACCATTCGGCATGCCTCCTTGACAACCTAAATAATGCGTTTGTTTGGGTTGGTTGACTCAATCATAGTAGCGATGGTAGAGTCTTGCTGTAGTTCCATCTCCTCATTGTTAATCCATTGCTCACTAATCACCTGAAGGGTGCGGTGCTCACGAGCCCTTAATTCTGTAGTCATCCCATCCTACAATAGATGGAGTGCTTCACTCAAGAGCACTACCAGATTCAACCCTACTCCCTTTAGGGTGTTGACAGCGGGCATGTCAGCTTCATTCTCTGTGGTCAATGCTCCATTAAGTAGCACTATCGTGTTGGAGGCCTTCACATGCAACATCTTGGCAGCTTATGAAGTGCCGATCGCAAGGCTGGTAGACACCATGCCAGCTTGTGCTGCGTGGGTTTGCAGCTCCTATAGATGTGTCTGGATAGTACCCAATAATAATTTTTGCTATTGTTCAAACTATTGTAGGGCCTCCGTGGTGACATGGTGCACCGTGTCATCGATATCATGTAGACCACCCTCTATTAGCATGATTAGGTCCAGTGATGTCTTGGTAGCCTTTGATTTCTTCCTGGACCCTCCTTTCTGCTGCTCCCTTGGACGCTTGATGCAGGTGGATGTCGCCTACTGGTCCGGGCTATGCTGCTTTGTTTTCTTTTTTGTCTCCTCCTCTGTCTTAGCTGAATGCAACTACACACTTTTGTCAAAGCCTCACTCTTTTCCACCTATTTGCTTCCTTGTCTGTTGTGTAGCTTCGTGCTCTGCCTGGGTCTTGTCAGCGACCTCCTTTTTCCTATTTTCAGCCAACTGTGTCATCTTAAGGTTGGAATCCTCCTTCTTTTTCTGCACAACGGACTTGCTTCCTCCCACCACCAAGTCTGCTATAGAGCACTATTCTGCCTGCCATTGATCAGGTACTACATTGATGGCATCATCCTTTGCCAGGGAAGGCAAGTCATACCATTTCTACGCAGGGTCCTTTCATGCCCTAGTGGACACATGGTGAAAGTCTTCTTTAAATTTTTCATAGCCCTGCAGGTTGGTGTACACCATAGGTGACAATCGCGGTTTGTGATTGAAGACCATGCAGATGTTCATCTCCATCAAGATCCAGAAGATATTGCTATCCTTGATGTGCTGCTAGTCCTTGGTCACCCATAATGAAGTGTACTTTGCTTCTTTTAGTAGGTCTGGCGCGACTGAAGGGAATTTACTGTCCTCTAGCAGCTCCCATGCTACCAGCACAATTGACAACAAGAGCCACACATAGTGGAATGTCTTGCTGAGCTCCTGCACTTCGCGACACTTCGCTAGGAACTCTCCACGAAGGTATTTCGACCAATTGAACTCGACTCCTTCAGCGCACTAGGTTTTTAGCACGATGACAAGCACCGACACCTCATTAGCATGACACTTCCTCATCACTTTTCCTGCTAGAATCTGCGTAGCTACCTTTATAGTAGGGTCACAGATGATAGATATGGCATATCAGTGTGGCCTCTTCACCAGTTTAAAGTTTTCTTTCATGGATTCCATGAGGGCCTGCTCACCACCTTTTTTGCCAAATATCATGGCCAAATTCTCTCCTGTGTAAGGCAATTGCGTGATCCTGTGGATCAACCTATTAGTGATGGGTACTGACTCCTCCAGCCATAGACACCCATCATGCACCAAGCATAGTAGTTGTTTGATAACCAATACTGTAACCGGGGTGTGGTTGTAGTGTGACACCCAAAGCAGGTTGGTTAACCCTACCTTGTCTACTCCTCTGAGCCACCTTTGTTGCTCCAATATGGTCATTCCGATGTTTGTATCAATGATGCGGCACATCACCTACTCGGTTGCTGGGTGTGGGAACTTCTCATGATCAGACAAGTCTTAGTCTTCAAGTTTTAGCAGTGGCACCCGTGCCAAGTGCGATTGCTCGAAAACAATCTCATTTGGTAGCAGAGGGGTTTGTAAGGGGGTCTTTCTCTCATCAATGTCTTTCAGCACCTTGATCTTACCCTTACACAGAGCAACATACTTAGGTAATCGAGTGATAGGGTCAACACCCTAGGCTTCAATCTCTTCCACTTCTACTCCCACATCCTCATCATCCATCAGGATGTCTTCGATTTCTTCCTCCTTTGGCTCCAAATTGATGGCTTTTCCCTTCTCTTGTGTGGTTGGATTCAGTGGGTTTCTTCTTGGCAATGCACACACTGGTATTGCAGGCTGCTTGCCCTTCTTATCCTTCGCGGTCTCCTTGGTTGGGTTCAGCTTTGGTCTCGGCATCCTTGGTAATTTCGGGACTTCGGCTAGTACTTCGACGACCTCTGGAGTAGCTACTTCTGCCTCCATCTCAACTTCTGGCATCAACTCCTCTACTTTTGTATCTATAGCATCAATGGGCGCCAACATGGTTTTTTGTAAGAACTCTTATGTCTCCTTCGACAATGTCTCAAATACTTTATTGGCTATCAGAAGTTCGTAGTGCTCGCGATTCACGTGCACCCGAGAGCTGAACAACTCAATTCTGAAAATGAAAAGTTTTTTTGTTAGACAAGCATTTGTAATTTATAGGGCATTTTGAATTCAAATCCGATCGTTCCCCCCAAATTCGGTTCATTAATGCCAGATTGGCAGCGAATTTTCAAGGATTTGAGCCATAAATTTCGTCTTAAATGTTGGCTACCCACTCCATTTGGCTACATTTCTACTATCACATCATGAACAGTGACTTTAACACTCACTTTCCGGCCAACTTGCATGATTTCTCCTTGGGTAGCGCACCTCCCTTCACACTGCCGCGAACCTTGTGACACTTCCTTGCTTTGCACAATCCTCCAATTGTGAAGCTCCCCAACCCGGGCAGTGTATTTTATAGTCCCACACCTCCTTTTAGCTTCCTGGAGCACTAAGACTATGCTACCTTCATGTAGTCACATGGTCGGACCACCGACGTATGGCTTCAATCGACTGCCATTCACCTTTCCTGGGAAGGGATCTCCATTTAGTTTGACCAACTAAACCACTCCTCCATCAGTAATCTCCTTAATGACATAAGGCCTTAACTAGTGCATCCTAAACTTCCCTGGAAATTTATCAAACTTACTATCATATAACAAAACCAAGTCATTTACCTTAAAGGTGCGCAACTTAATGTGCCGAACATGCCATGCTTTTTCGCGTTGATTTTGGACCTGTTCGTGAAATCCAACTAGAAATCTTTCTTCCTCAAGCTCAACGAGCTGTGTGAGCCTCTCCTCCAAGGCTCTGCAATCCATCATACCCATGAGTGCCATTATGCGCAGACTAGGCACAATATATTCCATAGGAATTACTGCTTCAACAATGTAGACAAGCCTAAAGGGAGTTTGTCTAGTCAACTTCTTGCATGTCGTCTGATAGGCCCATAGTACTGTAGGTATGCATAGGTCCCAATCACTTCGTTGAGCATTGCAAACCTTGGTCAATGCATTTTCCAACACTTTATTGAATGCTTCCACCATCCCGTTAGCTTGTAGGTGATAATGCATGCTCTTTTGATGCTATACCTGAAATTCCTATGTCAGCGTGTTGATCGTCTCATTCATAAAGTGCGTATCATGATCACTCATCAAAATCTTTGGGTAGAAAATTGCGTTAATATGTACTCAAAGAGGAACTTCGCTATAGTCATGCCTGTGCAATCCTTCACTGGATGTGCCTCTGCCCATTGGGTCAAATACTCCATCACGGTGATAATGTACCTTGCTCTCGTCTTTCCTTGGGGCTGAACAAGTGCCACAAAATCTATCACCGATTTCTCAAAGGGTTGTAACATCATTTATGGATTCAGATGCATCTCATCCCTTTGCGATGGCCTACTAGTCCTTTGACATACATCGCATGCCTTGCAGTGCACTTTTGAATCCTGATGGACAGTTGACCACCATAACCCTGCACATAGAATCTTCTACGCGGTTTCTCTCCCTGCATAATGTCCTCCCACAAAGCCCCCATGAGTGTCCGCAAGGATGTTGCTTCTTTCAAACTCTAGTACATATCATCGCAATATCTCATCTGACCCCATTTTGTAAAGATGCCCAGCAATGACAGAAAAATCTGTCATGCGCAACACTAACTCCTTCTTCTGTTGGACAGTGTATCCTTCTGGGGCAGTTCTTATTGTTAGGAAGTGTATGATATCTTCAAAATGACCATCCATGACATGCATTGTAAATAGCTACATATTAGGCAACCCCTCCTCCAAATTAATGGCTCTTCCCCTGTTTTGATGTGCGACAGATGGTCTGGTCCTGTGCTTAGTTGTCCAGGCTTCACAATAAATTCAAAATCATACTCCTGGAACAATAACAATCGTTTGCAGATTATCCCCCCCCCCAACACAGGCTTATTGACCAGGTATTTCAGCGCAGAATGATCTGTATACATCTTAGAATGGCCACCCAACAAGTAGTGTCTAAACTTCTAGAGCGTGTATACCATAGCTAACCCTTCGCTCTCAATGGTGGAGTAGTTCTTCTTTGCTTAGATAACCTTCTATTTGCAAAAGCGATAGGATGGTCCTAGTCTCCTCTGCCAGCATGTGTTAGTACTGCTCCCAGCACTATACATGACGCATTGACATGTACATGAAACTCCTTCTTCCAATCCAGGAAGACTAAAATTGGCGTGGTGACCATCTCTTCTTTCAATACATGCAAGCTCCTTTTATAGTCCTCATTCCAGTATAACGTGACATCCTTCTTCAACAACTTCTCCATAGGTGCGGTGATCTAGGCATAGCCTTTGATAAACTTTCTATAATATCCTGTATGTCCTAGGGTAGTGTGCAACTACTTCACACTCCTCGATGCTTCCAAGTTCAGTATCACCGTGATCTTCGTGGGATCTACCATCAGTCCTTGTCTGCAAACCAAATGACCCAACAATGTCCCGAAAGGAACACAAAACAGGCACTTCTTCAGATTGAGCTCTATCTGGTATCTGCGATAGGCATCTAGCATCAGATACAAACTTGCTACATGGCATTTCACTAGCCCAAACACAGTCTAGTCATCAAAGTACACTTCCAGGAACTTATGAATAAATTCCTTGAATTCCACAATGACTACGTGTGAGAAAATCGCAAGCACATTCTTTAATATGAATGGCATTACAGTGTACTAAAAACAACCACACTTAGTTGCGAAGGTTGTCTTCTTCCTATCCTCTGGTGCAATTTTGATGTAATGGTACCTAGAGAACCCATCAGTGAAGGACTATGCTTCCTAGCCACCTACATTGTCCAACACTTCATTCGTGAACGGAGTTGGGAAAGGATCATGTACATAAGCGTCATTCAACTTTATGAGATCCACGCATATCCTTATTTCATCTTTCTGCTTCTTCTCATGTACCACCATTGGGCTTACCTAGTCAAATTCTTCCACAGGCAGAATGATGCCTGTTGTGAGCATCTTGTCTAGCTCTAGGCAAACCTTCTCCTTATACTTCGGATTGAGACGGTAAGGTCTTTCCTTAACCGACTTCCCGTTGGGCTTCAATGTGATCTTCATAACACTTAGGTCCCTAATTATACCTTTTAGATCCATAAAATTGGTAGGAAATAAATCTTGGTATTTGCAGAGCAATTTAGTGACCTTATCCACCGTCGCGTCGTCCTAGTAATATCCAATCTTCGTGAATTTGGGCTCTGCCTCTGTACCAATATTTGCCTATTTCATTTTTAACGGTGTGGTTATATCAGGATTCTCAACCTAAGGTCCTTCAACCTCGCGGTGACCTTCTATTTTAGGGATGTTAATCTTTCGCGGATCCTCATCCTCTTCTTCAACGGTTACATTATAGCATTTTAGTGCGTGACTCGGCTGAGTAGCCCACTCAGGCTAAATCAGGTCCAAAGGATCCTGTGTATCCTAAATATTGTTGCTTGTAGTGCCTTGTCGATACAATCAAACTCGTCTTCGAAGCTGAATTTCATTATGAACCCTTCATGCAGAATATCCCATTCACCTGGACCATGGTGGAGCTCTGTTTCTACATACCAGTTCATCAAGACGACATCCAGGGTGTGACAGAACAAGTGCACCCATTCAGGTTGGGGATTCTCCCCATAATCCTGAGCTCATTTGGCCAATTTCATTCACAGATCATCCTGCCCATCATATTTGTCTGTTATTCGCACCTTTGGCTTTCCAAAGTGTGTTCTCATCATCCTCCTACATTGTCGTGAATAATCAAAGCTTCCCTTGTGCGTACCCCACCATCCTACAGGCATAGCGCACAGTGTCTAGTCCAATGCCTGGAAGCATTGCTTTTCTAGTACCTCCCTTTCAAATGCATCCAAAAAGATATATACATCATTCAAGCCATCATAAGTGGGCAGATTTCTTACCTCTGATGACACAGTGTAGCGACTAGGTCATCATGTTAAAACTTAGTGTAGCTACTTCATGTAACCGATTCTGTCAGTGCTCTAATTCTTCATCAGAGTCTGAGGTGCATGAACTCTCGTGATCCCACGTAATTCTTCCATCCACTGTTGGATTCACCCAATCTTGGTCTCACATTATTATCTTATAGATACAGTCTAGATCGTCATCTCTCTCATAATCATGGACTGGTTCAGTATAGAGCAATCCTTCAGCAAGATGTAGGGGTACTATTATGTAGAGTGATTTATTTTCAAATATCATCTTTCGCTTCTTCAAGTTGATTACCTCATTCATATCAGTAGCCCAATCAATTCCAAGGAATGCAAGATAGGGGTTACTATCATCCACAATTTTTATTACTTCAAAGTCAGCTAATGCACTTGCACCTTCAATAACAATAGTCACCCCTTGTAGCCACCCCATGGGGATGATATTCTTCTGACTCGCCATCCTTAGCTGAATCGGAGACAACTGCAGCGTGGGTCTCCCCATATATTGCCAAGTCTGCTTCGGTAGGACATTCGTGTTTGACCCCAGGTCCAAAATAACCTGATCCATGTCATAATCTCCTATCTGTGCAGTTAGTCTCATCTCTCATCCCATCCTTGTTTTATGCTTACCAATATTTCATACTATGCTCAAATCACCCGGAGTGTTTCTAGCGCATCTGTTTATAAGTTCCTGTAGCCCCTTCATAGCATTGCTATCACGTAGTAACTTCATGTAGGTCTCCAGGAAGGTTGTAAGCATAGAAGGGTCCATCTCCTGATCAAGCTTATCCTTGCTTCCTGAGGAGGAGGCCTCAACGAAGCCCTTCTTTACTTCCATGAATGTTTCACGTGCGTGCTCCAAATCAAATTCAACCTCCTTTGTCAGGGCTTTGCGAACCCACACACTGTCTTCGGGCTATTTCCGCTTATCATTTCCTATTACAATTCCACTTTGGAGCACTATATTTACGTTCGAATCCTCTTTGCATGGCTCAGAGCTCATCATTTGCAGGTTCTAAGTTGACTGAGGTGGTAACGCATCTTTGTCTTGTATCATTGCTATTAGCGTAGGACAGTCCTCCATCTCATGATCAAATAGAGTGAAATACTTGCACGACGGGTGTGTTGGGTTAGTGTAATCATGGGCATAGTGTCCTGGTCCTCTACAATTGTAGCATATCAACTCTCCCTGACCTTTGCTAGGTCCTCCTCCACCTCAGCCTCATCCACGCCCCTGAAAGCCTATCCACGCCATCCCCGCGCTCTAGTCAGGGGCTGCATTTCTACCTATACCCTATAGGTGGGTATTCTATCCATCATCAATTCATAGCTTCTACAGTTGTGCTCATCATGCCCTACCGACCTACAAAAGTTGTAGAACAATTGTTGTGGTGTCTGTACAAACTTCTGTAGAAAATGACAATTATCTGTGGCATATTTTCTTGTTACCTAACATATAGCGCACCAAAATGTAGGCCCTGTGCTTGGTCTTTCTTGAGCTTCTGACCCCAAAGGCATTGGTCCTCCTCCTGCCAGGTAGTTTGCAAAGACTGAGAAATGGTCTTTGTCATGCCTCAGACCCTTTCATTTTAGGCACCATACCTCTTCGCGCACCTCTAGTCGAACTATTCTGTCCTGCTTCAAACTTTGCATCTCAAGGCAAAGATTTTTCAATTGTGCATGGATCTACTGAACCCCCAGATTTGGATCTTGCATTTTTGTTTCATGCAATCTCCAAGGCCTATGCCTGAGTTGTTATCTTCTGTTGTGGCAGTGAAACCCTTAGGTGTGGTAGGAGTGAAGCCACAAACCAGTCGCGATGTTGTCCATCTGTTAAGTTCATGTTAGCTTCATGGATTTTACACTTCAACCTCTGATCAAGTTCCCAAGGGGTCTCACCTAGTTGCATCACAATTTCCTTGAACCCCACAATTGATTATGCCTCAGATTTAGCCCTACTGAATTCTTTACTCAGTGCTATTTGGATGTCTACCACTCTAGCATTCGGGTTATCATTAGAGTACTTGATGTACTTGGTTAGCGCGTGATCCTGCAGCACACTAACCAGGGTTTCCTTCTTCATGTGATCATCTGTAACGACCTAGGCTTCCCATGCGAATTTCACAACAAACCAGAATTGGTCTGGGTCCTCATTCCCCAAGCCTTTAAACAAAGGCAGCTTCATTGAATTTTCCATATTGAACTATGGTGGAGGCAGAGGTGGTACGGGTGAAGTCGCAGGTGATGGTGGTGAAGTTGGAGGTAGTGTGGGTGGAGCTGGAAGTCACGGGAATCATTGTCTTATTAACTGAATAAAACTTCGCAGAGAAGCTTGCACTACTCCCTTTTTGTCACCTCGTGGAGGTGAAATAAATGGAATATATTTGGGACCCTTTCTTCCTTCACTTCTGTAAGTTTTTCCACTTCACATAGCCCCAAACATCAAGGTAGTTGCATAACCCATTTTTCACACAATAGCATTTTAATCATGGTATTCAAATATTTCATGTACTTACCTCACAGACCTTTCAAAAAGTGCCACTCCACTTCGTTGTAGCTGACTGAGGTATCGACCGCGAATTCAGTTGCAAATCCTCCTATGACACAATCAAGCCAATGGCCGATAGCGCGAGCGCTCTTATCCCCAGATGCTTCTAATCTATGTACCAGCTTCAGGGTCCAAACAATAGGACCGTCAAGTCTCCACCTTCCTTGGCTATCTACTAGCTTCACAATCCACTCATATAGCTCTACCTAAAAGGAAGAGAAAAAGATCTCATGGATCACTGTATATAGGCACTTTTCCAGCCACTGTTCCTTTGTCAGTTGCAGACTTCTATTCTCCCACGCCATGAATTTGTGGATCTTCCTATCCAACCAATCCCTGATCTCTTTCTTAGTTGGATTCTAGTGATACGACATCACACATATCTTATGCAGATTCCGGTCCCAGCAATGGAACCATTTGTTGGCTTGTGGGGGCCTGACCCAGGTTCAATGTTAGTTAGCCAAACAAATCCCTACACTACTGGCCCTTTTGGCATCAGCCTGTAGAGTGCAGACTGAAGTCTGACTCAAAGTAGTATGGGGGGATGCTGGAACCAAGTTTCCACACCCTGAGATGGTCATGATGTCGAAATATTCCTTCTATTCTTGCTTTCATGCAGATTGTTAAGTTCTAGGGCTCTATCTGCCTAACCCATTATTCCTCCCTTTGATACCTTTGTGAAAGGGTACGACTGACCTTTGCACAGCCCTAACCTTCGGTTTAGATGCTTTCATGTTGCTAAAGTGGTGCATAGAATAGATTCCCAAGTTATCCTTAAGTGTTTAATTATCTTGCTAAACAATCATAGTTAGCACTGCGTAAATAGGTATCCTTATTTGCGTTCAATTATCCAACATAATTACATTCATTTGTGCATAATATAAGCATTATAAAGGAAATTCATACATAATATGATAGATGTAGTAACCGAAACAAAGACATAGAAATTACAGAATACTTCTCTTTATTGATATCTTCAAGTGATTATAGACTCTATCTGCCCTACAGACACAACTACAGGGGTTCGTGCACTTAGCTGCAGACTTCCACCCTAGGCCTCTGTGCACTAAGTTGCAGAGCCTCTACCCACGCTATGACTCAAAACTTAGACTTCTTACTTAAGAGCTATGACTCTCTAAGACTTATCTTCACTACTTAAAGCTTACTTACTTAGCTCGTTTTATACAATCCCATGGTCCGCGGACCATGGGTAGATCTTTTACGACCAAATTTACTTTACAAAATTAAGCGAGGACAACCCTTTATGACTTATTATACCTCTGTACTCCGTGACCAAAAAATGCGGAGACTTTATGATTCTATTACAAAATTTGATCCAAAACATGGGCTTTTAGCCCCAAAACTATCCTTGGGGGATCCCGTTCCCAACAGGTGGAGGCCCCCATACAACCAAGCTCCAGCTTTATTGCCTTCACCTCCATATCAACCAAAACTATACACCCTGATCCACCTAAACAACCTCAAATTCCTACCCAACTAAACTCGAACCCAAACAACAGATAGGCACAACAGGTCTACAGTGGAGAAACATCCTACCCTGCCTATGTTGTGGCAATTCATGAAATTAACCTTAGGTCTGGGAGAGTCCTCCTGGATAACCAACCTCCATATCCACCTAGGGAGAGTGCCTAGAATGAATCCACCTTCCTTTCTTGAAAGGTTAACCCATTCAGTACAGCACACCCCAAAAGATACTGGACTTCTAGGTGAGTTGAAAAATTTGCGTGTCAAAATTCCGCTTCTCCAAGCTATCGAATATGTTCCAATTTACAACAAGTTGATCAAAGAGAAGTGTTTCAAACATCTAGGGATGTGAAAGAGAGACACCCCTACCGTTAATGTCATTGGACAATTGTCTGACTTAATGCTAGGGTAGGTAATTTGCCTATAGTATTTAGATCCTGGGAGTCCAGTAGTAGATGTACACATCGATGGCACCATTGTTCCCCATACCTTGATTGATCTTGGGGCTGCCATCAATGTGATGACTAAGGACACTATGCTCAAGCTAAATCTCTAGGGATCATTAAGGAAGACCACGACAGTCTTGCAACTTGCAGACTGATCCATAGTATCCCCTGAGGGGATTGTTGATGATGTGATGGTCTCCATTGATTCCTGGGAACACCCTGCTGACTTCTTATTTATCCAGGATAATACCAAATTCAATGGTTATCCTCTCATCCTTGGGAGGCCTTGGTTAGCCACTGCCGATGCCTACATAAGTTGTCACGCTGGAAATATGACTATCAAGAATGGGAATCTGTCCAAAAATTGGTCCTGTACCCTCCTTCTTAGCCATCCCACGAACGTGACTTACCTTTATGGCTAGAAGAAGAGGAAGAAGATGAAGTCTACTACTCTCAAATATATACCCTAGAAACTGCCATAGAAGAGGGACAACCTGATGAAGATGATTTGATTGAACACATCCTCTAAAGTCAAACTCCCAACAGCATGTCTCTAGTGGAAGTAGTGAAGGAAGCCAAGGAAAACCATCAAATTGATCTATGCTCAACTAACTCAAACCCTACTCATCTCAAGACAATATAAGTAGGCCCTAAAAGAGCATTGAAAATCATCCCCTCTCTCTCTATACACTAAGAAGAAGAGTTATGTAACATGCTAAGAGAGCATTTGGATTCCTTTTCATGGAATTACAAAGAAATGAAGGGAGTGCACCCTTCAGTGTGTACTCACCACATTTACATTAAGGAAGGTTGCAAACCAGTCCACCAACCCAAAAGGAGAATGAATCCAACCCTCAAGGATATAGTCAAAGAATAACTGCAGAAGTTGTTGGATGCAGGATTCATTTACCCTACCTTGGACAGTGAGTGGGTGTCTCCTCTGGTGCTGGTTCCAAAGAAAAATGGAAAGTAGAGGATCTGTGTGGATTATTGAGATCAAAACAAAGCCACAAAGAAGGACCATTTTCCTGTACCTTTCATTGACCAAGGGTTATATGGTCTAGTAGGAAATAAGTTCTTCTCTTTCTTGGCTAGATTCAGTGGATACAATCAAATCTAGATCAGCCCAAAGGATCAAGATAAAACCACCTTCACCTATTGCTATAGGGATTAATGTACAGGTGTTTGGTGATGTAGAAATCGTCAAGGATATTCTTGGGATCCTTGGCAGATAGTCAGATTAGCTTCAACTATCACAAAGATGCACGCATATCTATACTTAACAAATGAATATCAAAGAGAGAAGGAATTATTACCTCGAGTCTTGGTGTGGTGTTGCTGTTGAGCGCAATGTAGCTAGGTGGAAGACCCCTAAGCTAGCTCTAGATCAAAACCTACACATAGCAAAGATAAGTGTAATATCACAGAATAAAACCTTGATAAACAATGCATGAACATATAAAGATATCGAGTTGCATATATCTAAGCCACTCATGTTAACAATGTTGCATAAACATATAAACATGTTATACTACCAACATCTCAGAGTTGACAACACAATTGCAGTTCTATATTGATGTAGAAAGAGTGATTAAAACCATCGGTTGTATTAGCCTTCCCTTACCCCTCCAGCTCCTCTCTCTATCCCTTCTTAACCTCTTTTGATGCCTTAGTCTAAGACTCTGCTCAACAGTAAAATAGGCAATCCTTTCAAATGGTTCGACCTATTTCATAATGGCCCTAGCCTTGCATATATAACATGTGAGGATATGGTTTCCAAGTCCTTCATGACTTTCATTAGACAAAAGAAATGATGTTTCCATGCCTTTGTGCTCTTTCCCATTTTCATACTCCATTAGAAATTAGTAATTCCCCCAAACAAGTCAAGTTCTGATGTTTCCCTACTTTTTTGAGCTGACATAGGAGAGAATCTTGGGATATTTCTTAGTCAGCTCATTCCTTGACCCATATAAACTCATTAATGTTCACTAACGCTCTTCCTGAGGTAACAAACAGAGTTACTTTTGGCACTAAAGCACCCTTAGCCTTGCTCGGAAGATTTATAAAGCATGTTGCTAGTGTTTAGATAGTGTTAGCTTGACAATTGGGCATGTGAAATTGGTCAGTCCTTTAGTCATCATGTCTTTCTCCTCTGAGCTGATGAGGAGGTCATTTTCCTGTATAACAAATTCCCCCTAAAGTGTGAGATTAGAGGCTGCGACGATGGCTGAAATACTTTATATATAGCTATCCTTTCCTTTGGAAACAAGAGAGAGAGGATCAGAGCTTCGGGCAGTACGAGAAACTTGATACAACACCTATATAAAAAACAACAAAAATCATTTCCATGAGTTGGGCATTCCCACGCTCAGTAGCTATGTCAAAGTGATTTTCTCAGAAAAGAGATATGACGATGTTGGCTGCCGATAAGCACAATGTGGAACCTATGTCATAATTTTTAGAAAATTATATATTACAGAGAAATGGAACTCATAAAATATTGCAGAAATCTAAACACAGAAAATGCATAAAACAAGAGAGACACAGATATACATGGTTCACCTAGTTTGGGCTACGTCCACAAAGAAACAACCAGTCCTTCCTTTTGTATTATCCAGCAAATTGAAGAGATACAACCTACAATGGATTTACTGTAACTCCCTCTTATCTCTCAATCTCCTCTCTCTTCCTCACTTAGAATACAAATATACATAGACGCAATACAAGTCCCTCATATATAGCGAGGGGTTGCCTTCTAGGGAAAAAATCCCTAAGTTAAACATAGCTTCTACCGTCAAATCTTTGCGTAATGAACAACCGATATTGACTACGAAATTACAACATTTTACAAGACAATTTTACATCTATTTTTAGCTTCGAGGTCACTGTCCCTGATTCCCTTGCCAGGGAGGGCTCCCAAAGGTCACAACCACCCCCCCTGGACTCCCCTTGTAACGAATATTTTAAGGGTGGCATTGCCACCCCATTACAAATTGGGTTCCAGTGCGGCGATACCTTTGAATACAGAAGATAATTAGGCTCCACACCCAACAATCTCCAACTTGGAGACTGATTATAGCAACTCCACCGCTGCTTCATTTGCTAGACAATGAATCCACTTTGGACCTGGGTGTTTCTCATCTTCTTCATCATACTTGAAGAGCAATTGAAACTAAGCAGATTCTCAATTTTTCCCTGGTTACAATTTTTGTTAACATATCTGTAGGATTTTGGCTAGTGTGTATCTTTTCCAGCTTCAACTGTCCATCTTCCAACATTGACCGTATGAAATGGTACTTGAACTATATATGTTTAGTCTTGGAATGAAATGTAGAGTTCTTTGCAAGATGTATGGCACTCTTGCTGTCACTGCATAACTTGCCCAACTCTTGCTTCTTACCCAATTCATCCAGAAGCCTTTGTAACCAAGTCATTTCTTTACTATGCTCTATAGCAGCAACATACTCTGCTTCTATTGTTGAGAGTGCAACAACACTTTACAATTTTGAGACCCAATTGACAGTTGTTCCACCTACAGTAAACACATACCCTATTGTGCTCTTCCTGTTATCTCTATCACCCGCCATATCTGCATCAACATATTCCTGTAGGGAAATGTTTGAACCACCAAAGCATAATGCTTGATTTGTGGTACCTCTCAGATACTTTAGAATCCACTTCACTGCCATCCAATGTTCTTTTCCTGGATTGTTCATGTACCTGCTTACAACTTCCACTGCATGTGCAATATCAGGCCTTGTGCAGAACATTACATACATTAAGCTTCCAACTACTAATGCATATGGAACTTTAGACATATGACCCATTTCTTCCTGAGTCTTGGGACACTCCTCCTTACTTAATTTGAAATGGATAGCCAAAGGTATACTAACTGGTTTTGCATTCTACATATTAAAAATTTTCAACACTTTTTCTATGTACTCACTTTGAGACAATATTAGTTTGTGATTGTTCCTATCTCTAGTTATTCTCATACCAAGGATTCGTTTTGCAACACCCAAATCCTTCATTGCAAATGAGTTTTCTAATTTTATTTTGAGCACATTTATTTCCTACATGTTAGAACCTGCAACAAGCATGTCATCTACATACAATAACAATATAATAAAGTTGCCATCATTTTTCCTTTTGAGATAAGCACAATGATCAGAGTGACATCTAGTATAACCTTGTTCAGACATAAATCTGTCAAATTTTAGATACCATTGCCTTGGAGCCTGTTTTAAGCCATACAAGCTCTTCTTCAACCTCCACACTAGTTTCTCCTTCCCTTTTACCTCATATCCTTGTGGCTGTTGCATATATATCTCTTCCTCCAAATCCCCATGGAGAAAGGTTGTCTTTACATCGAACTGCTCAAGATGAAAATCTTCAGCTGCTACTAGACTTAAAATAGTTCTGATTGAAGTTATTTTAACAAGAGGAGAAAATATCTCATCAAAGTATATACCCTTTTTCTGTGTAAACCCTTTCACCACAAGTCTAGCTTTATACCTTTTTCTACCTCCATCTTCTTCCTTCAACATGTAAACCCATTTATTCTGTATTGTTGTTTTACCTTCAAGAAACCTGACTAAGTCCCAAGTTAGGTTATGTGCTAAGGAGCCCATCTCTTCTTTCATGGCTTGCTCCCACTTCTTCCTGGTTTCTACCTGTACTGCTTCTTTATAACATTCTGGTTCACCAAAATCAGTCAACAATACATAATATAATGAAGGAAAGTATCATTCAGGGGGGTTACTTATCCTGGTAGATCTTCTAACACCACTTTCAGGTGTTTTAGGTGCTTGTTGCTGTTGTGGTTGTTGTTCTAGTTGTTGATCATTATGATTTTCAGGCACCATCACTTTTTCTGTGATCTCGTCAAGCACTGTGTATTCTCTGTTTTCTTTTTCCCATTTCTTTTCTTGCAGCTGATCCTTATACAAAACCTTTTCATTGAATATGACATCTCTACTCCTAATGATTTTGTGTTTTTCATAATCAATAAAAGCGATAACGAAAATCATTAACACCATATCCAATAAGGGTACATTTCTTTGATTTTGCCTCAAGCTTTGTTCTATTTTCTTTATTAATGTGGACAAAGGCTTCACAACCAAAAGACTTTAAAAAGGAGTAGTTTACCTTTTTACTTGTCCATTCCTCCTCTGGAATACCACCATCCAAGGAACTTGAAGGTCCTCTATTTATTAGATAAACAACAGTATCTACAACATCAACCCAAAATTGTAAAGGCAATCCTGCATGCAATCTCATGCACCTTGCACGCTCCATGATTGTCCTGTTCATCATTTCTAACACACCATTTTCTTGTGGCGTTCCTAGAACTGTCTTCTCTCTATGAATTCCATTCTCTGAACAGTACCTATCAAACTCTTTGTTGCAATATTCACCTCCATTGTCTGATTTGAGGCACTTCAACCTTTTTCCTATCTCATTTTCAACCAAAGCTTTCCATTTCTTGAAAGTATCAAATACATCAGATTTATTCTGAATACAATAAATCTAGGTTTTTTTTGTTGCATCATCAATAAAAGTAACATAATAACGAGAGCCACCAAGAGATGATACCTGAGTAGGTCCCCATACATCTGTATGCACAAGCTTTAATTTTCTGCTCTTCTTTTCTTTCCCAACTCTAAGGAATTTGACTCTCTTCTGTTTTCCATAAACACAATTCTCATAGAAATTTAGATCAACATGCTTCAAACCTGGCAAAAAATTTCTTGAGTGAAGAATCTACATCCCCTTCTCACTCATGTGCTTGAGCCTATGATGCCACAATTCTATATCTTCTCCTGTAGAGGTTAAAGCATTAACAGAATTAGAAATACCATTGCATAAATATAATGTACCAACCTTTCCTCATTTCACTATTACCAGGGATCCTTTAGTGACCTTCCAAGTTTTATTTGTGAAAGTAGTTATGCAACCTTCACCTCCCAACTGCCCTATTGAAATCAAAATTTTCTTCAGATCTGGAACATGCCTTACCTCCTTCAATAGCCACTGATTTCCATTTTTCTATTTTATGAAAACTATACCCATTCCAATGATTTTATAGGGTTTATCATCACCCAATCGAACCTGTCTAAAATCTCCTTGAACATAATCATAAAAATGTTTCCTATCAGGTGTGGCATAGAATGAGGCCCCTGAATCTACCATCTAGGCATCAATAATATTTTCTAATGAAAGAATCAAAGCATCTTGCAACACATCACCTGTTACATTCGATTCGTGATTAGTTTCTTATTGTGCATCTCCTTCTTTTCCCTTTTGAGACTTGCAATCTTTCTTCAGGTGTCCTATCTTCCTGCATTTCCAGCACACTATCCCCGATCTGGTCTTGGATCTACCTTTTCTTGTCTTACTGTGATATCCAGGGCTCTTTCCTCTTTCCATTTTTCTTCCCCCAGTCTCTGCAGTCAAAGCATTACCTGATGTCTCACTAGAGCTTTTCCGGCGCATTTCCTCACTAAGGATTGTATCGACAACACATCAAACTTTAAAGTACTAGATCCAGAGATAGAGTTACTAATGGTCATAACTAAACCATTCCAACTTTATAGCAATGAGCACATAAATAATAGAGTTGTAACTTCATCATCAAAAGTTACCCCTACAGAACTTAACTGACTGGTAACTGTATTAAATTCATTTAAATTATCAATAATAGATCCACCTTCTGGCAGCTTCATATTAAATAAACGCTTCGTAAGAAATACCTTATTTGAGGGCTATGGTTTTTTATATAGTTTGGCCAATGTCTACATTAAACCCTATGTTGTCATTTCCTTTGAAATATTAAATGCTATTGACGCTGCTAGACATAGCCATATTTTTCTAAGTGCCTTTCTGTAGAGAATATCCCATTTTGTATCTATCATACTCATCGACTTCTTTGTCTTTCCACTCAATGGTTGGTATAGATCTCTCTGACACAGATAATTTTCCATCTGCATCTTCCACAGCTGGTATTTTTGGTCGTTGAATTTTTTGACCCTAAACCTACCATCTTCCACCATTGCTCCCATTCGAACCAGGAACCCTTCTCTCCTGTGAGTTTATCAGCCAAATAGACCTTCGACTCTGATACTAGTTTTTAGAAAATTATATATTACAGAGCAATGGAACACATAAATTATTGCATAAATATAAACACAAAAAACATAAAACAAGAGAGACACAGATATACATGGTTCACCTAGTTTGGGCTACGTCCATGGAGAAACAGCTAGTCCTTCCTTTTATATTATCCAACAAACTGAAGAGGTACAACCTACAATAGATCCGTTGTAACTCCCTCTTTTCTCTCAATCTCCTCTCTCTTCCTCACTCAGAATATAGATATACATAGACGCAATGCAATTCCCTCATATATAGCAAGGGGTTTCCTTCTAGGGCAAAAAACCCTAAGTTAAAGATAACTTCCACTGTTAGATCTCCACCTAATGAACGGTCCAGATTGACTATGAAATTACAACATTTTACAAGGAAATTTCACATCTATTCTTAGCTTCAGGGGCGCTAACCCCAATCCCCCTGCCAGGGGGGGCCTCCCAAAGGTCACAACCATCCCCCTTAGACCCCCCCTGCAGTGAATATTTTACGGGTAGCGTTGCCACCCCATTATGAACTGGGGTCCAATGCGGTGATACCTTTGAATACAGAATATAATCAGGCTCCACACCCAACAATAATATGATCATTCTGATGAGATGTCTCAAAAAACAATAAATGCAACTTGGGAGAGGAAATAAGGTTGAGTGATGCAAGCCTCTACCCAAGGTCTTGATTTCCGCTTCACCGCAACAACATAGATCGATACATGTGAATATATTCATTGAGGTCGAACATGCATGGAATCGTCTAATTACCAATAAATAATGGAGACTATTAACATACTCGAGGATGGCCATCGATAATGGTGGTGGTCTCCAAGATGCATAGTACAATCTAGCGAGTGAATAATGTTTTTGTCATCGAACACTGGTAGAATCGTTTAACCAGGAGCCAATAATGAAAACCCCTGACCAAACACAAGGTGACCTGCCACTAATGTCTGCAAGTACCAAGGCACTAAAGTGTTTCTGGGTCTTCTTCCTAGATAGAGTGTTGAAGTCAATAGGAAGAGACCCGTCGAAAGTTAGGCAATAAGGTGTCCTACATCAGTTGACACAAAATGGGACAAGAATGATTGTTTTTTGAGGAATATTTTGAGCATTGGGTCAAAGCAACAAACAGCATGATGATAGGATCTGCTTGAGGGTTTGATGGAGGAAGCAAAAGATAAAGGTTTTCCCTTGAACAATAGAAGGCACGACAATGGTTTTAACCATGTAGTACTAGACTCATGAACACCAAAGAGTGTTAGGATATAGAGATGCAAGAACATTGGGGTATATAGGCTAAACTCATAGAATGGTAAGATTCATATTGAGAGGCCATCACAAGGAAGTTTTATCTGAGGGAGTGCCATGTTCAAGGGAGCGACTATTGCCAAAAAACTCGTTTCACAATACGAAACACAAAGCAACTGCATTTTCCACTTTCCCCATTTGATTAGTTTAGTGAGTCCAGATGGGTAAAATCATCGATCTTTTCATGTTTTAAGAGTTTGAAAAGGACCGTAAAAAGAGTAACTCTATGCCCTATCTTATTAGTTTAATGAGTCCAGACTGGCAAACTCGTCGATTTTTTCATGTTTTAAGAGTTTGAAAAGGATCGTAAAAAGAGTGACTCTATTCCTCATCTATGTAATTTAATGAGTCCAGACACACAAACTATCAATTTTTTCATGTTTTAAGAGTCTGAAAAGGATCGTAAAAAGAGTGACTCTATTTCTCATCTATGTAATTTAATGAGTCCAGACGAGACAACTCGATGGTCTTTTCATATTTTGAGAGTCTGAAAAAATTGTAAAGAATGACTCCAAGGTGGTCCCTTTGTCATATTTTTTAACTGGGTGTGACAAAGGTTTAATAGTATACCCAGAATGGTTCCTTTCTGTAAGTTAATCTACTGAGTCCAGATAAAGAGAAACCTATGCTAAATATAATTTTTCCTCATTTTATTACGAGTACAAGGAGACGGAGTAAACTTGATATTCATCATGAAATTTTAATGAGTCACATGATGACAAACTCAATAGACCTTCATCGAATTTTAATGAGTCAAATGAAGAAAAATTGAGGTATCTTTTTCAGTTTAGTGAGCGAGGAAAAAGAGGTAAAAGAACTATTCATTCCTTCTTCGTAGTTTTAATGAGCCGGAAGAAGGGAAAAACTTGGGGATTTTTAGATTTAAGAGCAAGAAATAGTCCCAAAATAGAAAGTGCTCATATCGTCATCGTAAGTGTTTATGAAAACTTGGGGTTTTCTTTATTTAACGAGTGAGAAAAATTCCTAAAAATAATGCTCAGAGCTTCTTCATAAGTTTTTAACGAGCTTGAAGAAGGAACTCAGGGTTTTTTCAATTTTATGAGTAAGAATAAAGTCCCAAAAAAGAATGCTTAGTCAATATTTTTTTAGTTTAGTGATCTAGAGAAAGAGAGAAAAATAGTTGCTCAGACCGACGTCGTAAGTGTTTCACGAGCTCGATGATGAAAAACTTGGGGTTTTTATATTTTAAGAGCGAGAAAAAGGTCCCAAAAAAGATGATGCTCATATCTTGTTTGAAGTAGTTTAACAAGCCCAAAGAAGGAGACCCGAGGTTTTTCGTATTAATGAGCAAGAAAACTACCATAAAAAGATCGCTCGCTCTTCTTTGTAGTAGTTTAACGAGCCTGAAGAAGGAGACTCGAGGTTTTCTCAGATTAACGACCAAGAAAATAACCATAAAAAGAATGCTCGATACTTATTGGTCTCATGCTTGATAGTATAAGGGTCCATGCCATGCATTTCCTCATAAGATCAAGGAAATACATCTCGAAATTCCATAAAAATGCAGGTGAAGCTTGCAATTTCCTTAGGAGAAATCGGCTCCAACCTAGATGTTTTCCATGATGCTTGTCTTGAAAGAAATATCGATGAGAAATTTCTTTGAAATATTGCCCATGTTTCCCTCGAAGTCCAAAGTTTGGATAGTCGTATAAGGTGAGGAAATGATTTCAGGTGCATCAAATGACAAAATTTGAAGAGGCATCATGTCTGAATCAGATATCAAAACACGATGGTGAGATTCCTCCCACAGTCGCTCTTCTAAACACATGATCTCTTTAATAGATTTGTTTGAAGGTAGGACTTGATTGAGGAGATCGAAAGAAGCAGCAATTATGGGAGGGGAGGTGGTACCATTGGCCATGACCAAAGTGACTGGAGATTTGGCTGTAGATTGAATGGTCTAGTAGGCCAATTCAGCTAGTGACAATGGCATTTGTTCTCGATAAGTGTTAATGTTTGAAGGGATCGAGAGGATCCAAGGATTGGTTGGTTCGTGAGGAATGGATGAAATCATAGAGACCGTCTGTGGAACCACAAGTGGCAGAAGAGAGAAACAACCCATCAGGGAAGAGCCCTTCAATAGACGGGTACCGATACTGACATAAGAGTCAGGTACACCACCCACTAAGGGTACAAAGCCGATGGGTAATGGGGAATAATCAAGGATGCAAAAGGATAGCTGGTCCACTATGACTATCTTTCCATCCAATGGAAATAGGATGATGCGAAAGATAGTATACACAATGGCAAACACAACGTAAGTCCAACTACGACCCAACAATAGATTATAGTCGTGCTTTCTATCTATGACATCGATGTCCACCTTTACTGTTTTCCCATTCAAGGTGATGTGTTAGCTAGCTAGGTAACCTTTTGGGATGAAATTCTAGCCGTCAAAAGCTTTAAGGGAATTTGACAGCTGGGGTAGGGTTGGAAAACCCAAAGTGAGCCAACATGAATCAGACATGATGTAGGTTGAAGCACCCTCATCAATGATAGTTCTATGTATTCCTCACCCTTTCGAAAATATTTGCACCTAAAATGCAAGCTGGTGTGAAAGGGGAGGTCTACATTTATCCATGTTGAAAATTGCAAGCATGGAATTGTGAGGGTTGATACCACCAATTGTGGAAAGTAGAGCTTTCCTTTGTGCTGGACAAGTTTGTAATACTTTCAGTGGTGACATAGCTGATTGTGCTTGCACCAAATATTCTACAATATTGTAGTTCTAGGAAGCATGTGCAAATGTATTATGTGTTGTGTGATGAAGTGCCCCTTTTGGGGGGTGAATCAGAGGATCGACAACTGACCTTTTGATGTGAAGATTGTTAGGTGGCGGTGGGTTTTGACTCGAGGAGGCTTCCTCAGTATTAGTGACTGGAGCTCCATAATATTTGGCTCTAGTTTGTAGATCTACTGTTTCAAAGGTGTAAATGGTAGATGGTGCTTCACCGACTGAAGGATGATGCAAACTGCTATTTCCCCCTTGCGGGGGTTGGGGTTGGTCTGCAAAAAGGTGTTGCTACTGCTGAGCAGGGAAAGGATTATTTAGGACCACATGGGTCCTGCCGGTGTCCTTTTTAGCGATGAAATTTGTGCATTCCTGAAGACGCAGAAAACTATATGTCATGTGGTCTTCCGCACAGATTTTGTAAGGAACTGGGCAAGTTTTTCCTTTCCATCATCAGAAGGCACAACAACCTTTTGCTTTGGGTTGTACTTCTTTGTTAACTATTCTTCAGAAGGAGTGGTCATTTTCTTATTCTTCTTGTTCTTACCACTGGGTTTTTGTGTAGACTGCACAAATTTTATTGCTGTGGTAGGAAGAGTAGTCGATTTGGTAGAGGGGTCAACTGACAATTGGGCAATGTGACTGCTGAGTTGTTTTACAGCAGCCCCGGAGGTTGCGCTAATAATCCCATCGGCATGCACTCCAGGTTGCTGAGTAGCGGGAGCATTAGAGTTGCGAGGGGAATTGGGATTGACATCATATAAAGTACCTGACTACGAACATATCAAATCTAAGAGCTGGGAACATCGAATGGATTGGTCTTCCATGACCACACCACCTAAGGCAACATCTTTAACGATTTTGGGGAGTAGAGACTGATGTAGGATAAAATGCACGGTGTATGGAGAATGGAGATACCCTCAAAGGTGTTCCTGAGACCTTTGGAAGACTGTAATATTATCTGCAACCATCACAAAGTTACATGCATGTTCATAAACAATAACTAATATCAAAGTAGGACAAATAGATTACCTCAAGCCTCCATCTAGATTTGTTGGAGAGCACAATGTAGCTAGGTGGAAGTCCCCTAAGCCAACTCCAGATCAAGTCCTTCACATAGATGAGACAAGCATAATCAGAACATACAACTATAATAACTAATACATGAATACATAAAAGAACATCTAGTTACACATAACTAAGATACTCATGCTAAAAGGAATTGGACAAACAACTAAATGAACGATAGTACCAACACCATGGAGTAGACAATACAACTGTAGTTCTATATTAATGTCGGAAGAGTGATTACAACCATCTGTTGCATCAGCCTTCCCTTACCCCTCCAGCTTCTCTCTCTCTCTCCCTTATTACCAACTTCTTATGATTTGAGACAATGCTCGAAAATCAAGTATGCTATCCTTTCAAATGAATCTGACCCCTATCACCATAGCCCTAGCTTTGCTTATGTAGCAATTGAGTTAGGGTTTCCAAGTTCCTCCATGAGTTCCTTAGGGTAAAAGAAATGAAGTTGCCATGCTTTTCATCTCTTTCCCATTTTCCTCCTTCATTAGGACTAGAAATCCCTCAAATAGGTCAAACTTGAGATGTTTCCTTGATTTTCTTGAGCAGATCTAGGAGCAAATATCTAGATATGTATGAGTCAATTCACTCCTTTGACCCTTAGAACTTCATTAGAGTCCACTAACGTTGTTCCAAAACTAGCAACTAGAGTTAGTTGGGTCACTAAGGAACCCTTAGGCTTGCAGAGAAGCTTTATAAAGTAGGTTGTCAGTGCATAGCCAACGTTAGTGTGGAAACAGGTCATGTGATCTTGGTCTTTGCTTCAACTATCATGTCTTTCCCCTCGGAGCTAATGAGTGTGTTAATTTTTTGTATAACAAATTCCCCCTAAACTGTGGGATCAGAGGCTGCAATGATGGTTGAAATACTTTGCTTAACTGTAATTTTCCTTCTTCGACAAAAAGAGAGAGAGGATCGGAGCTTCGGGTGGTACGGGAAACCTGATACAACACATATTTATATAAAACTACTAAAATCATGTCTTGAGTCAAGCATTCCCATGCTCAGTAGCTATGTCAGAGTGATTTTCTCCAAAGAGATATGATGATGTTGGCTACTGATAAGCACAATGCAGATCCAGTGTCATAATAGAATCATCTTGATAAGCTGTCTCCAAAAAACAATATACGCAACTTGGGGAGGAAACAATGCTGAGTGATGCAAGCCTCTACCCAAGATCTTGATTTCTGCTTCATTGAACAGCATAGATAGATACATGTGAATATATGTGTTGATGTCAAACATGCACAAAATCATCTAATTACTAGTCAATAATGGAGACTGTTAACAGATGTGTGGTCGGCCACCAATAATGGTGATGTTCACCAAGATACACAATACAATCTAACGAGTGTGAAAGATGTTTTTGTCATCGAACACCTGGAGAATCGTTTAACTAGGAGCCAATAAGGAGAATCCCTGATCAAACACAAGGAAACCTGCCACTAATGTCTGCAAGTACCAAGGCATTGAATGTGTTTCTAGGTTGTCTTCCTAGATAGAGTGTTGAAGTGGATAGGAAGATACCTACATAAATCGACATGAAACTGGACAAGAATGATTTTTTTTTTGAGGAATAGTTGAGCATTGGGTATAAACAACAGAGGAAATGATGAAAGGATATGCTTGATGGGTTGATGGAGGAAACAAAAGGTTAACCCTTGAATAATAGAAGGCACGACAACATTTTAACCATGCAACACTAGACTCATGAACACCAAAGAGTGTTAGGATACAAAGATGCAAGAACATAGGGGTATTTAGGCTACTCATAGGATGGTAGCGTTCATATTGAGAGGCTGTCGCAAGGAAGGTTTATCTGAGGGAGTGCCATGTTCAAGGGAATGACTGCTTCCAAACCACACTTTCTAATACTAAATGCAGTGGTATTGTCTACTTTCCTTGTCTGATTAGTTTAGTGAGTCCAGACAGGTAAACTCGTCAATCTTTTCATATTTTAAGAGTCTGAAAAGGACCGCAAAAATAGCAACAGTATGCCCTATCTAATTAGTTTAATGAGTCCAGACAGGCAAAATTGTCAGTCTATTCGTGTTTTGAGAGTCTGAAAAGGATTGTAAAAAGATCGGCTCTATATCTTGTCTGTGTAATTTAAAGAGTCAAGGTTAGACAACTCAGTGGTCTTTTCATATTTAGAGAGTCTGAAAAGATCATAAAGAATGACTCCATGGTGGTCCCTTTGTCTTAGTTGCTAACTAGGTGCGACAAAAGGTTAATAGTATACCCGTATCGGTTACTTTTTCGTGAGTTAATCTATTGAATCCGAATAAAGAGAAACCTATGTTCAATAGGAGTTGACATCATTTTGTTACGAGTACGAGGAGATGGACTAAGCTCATTTTTTGTTGTGAATTTTTAATGAGTCATGCGACGACAAACTCAATACCTTCATCAATTTTTAACAAGTCAAATGAAGAAAACTCAAGGTATCTTTTTCAGTTTATTGAGCAAGAAAAAAGAGGTAAAATAATTACTCATTCCTTCTTCGTAGATTTAACGAGCCTGAATAAGGGGAAAAACTCCAGGATTTCTTTATTTAAGAGCGAGAAATTGTCCCAAAAAAGCAAGTGCTCTTGTTGCTGCCATAGATTTTTTAATGATCCAATGCCAAAAAATCAGGATCTTTCAGTTTAACGAGCAAGAAAAATACCTAAAAGAATGTTCGGGTTATCTTTATAAATATTTAATGAGCCTAAAGAAAAAACTCGGGATTTTTTCAGTTTTATGAGCGAGAAAAAAGCACCTAAAAAGAATGCTCTAATGATCTTTTTTAGTTTAATGAACTAGAAAAAGAGCGAAAAAAGAGTTGTTTGGATCGTCGTCATATGTGTTTAACGAGCCCAATGATGAAAAAATCAGGGATTTTTCAGTCTGAGAGTGAGAAAATATCCCATAAAATAATATGCTCATATCTTCTTTATAGTAGTTTAACGAGGCCAAAGAAGGAGACTCGAGGCTTTTCGAATTAACAAGCAAGAAAAATACCATAAAAAGAATGCTCACTCTTCTTCATGGTAGTTTAACGAGCCTGAAGAAGGAGACTCGAGGACTTTTTAGATTAACAAGCAAGAAAAATAGCATAAAAAGAATGCTCGATCTTCTTCGTGGTAGTTTAATGAGCCTGAAGAAGGAGACTCGAGGTTTTTTCGGATTAACAAGCAAGAGAAATACCATAAAAAGAATGCTCGATCCTTCTTGATCTCATGCTTGACAATAGAAGGGTCTATGCCATGCATTTCCTAATAAGATTAAGGGAAAACATCGCAAAAATATTTAAAAGGGCAGCTGAAGCTCACAATTTCCTCAGGATTGCAATTGGCTCCATTCTGTTTGTTTTCCAAGATGTTTGTCTTGACTGAAATATCGATAAGCAATGTATTTGAAAGATGGCACATGTTTCCCTCTGAGTCCAAAGTTTGGATAGTCATATAAGGTGAGTAAATGATTTCATATGCGTTAGATGACACGATTTGAAGAGGCATCATGTCCGAATCAGATATAGAAACACGATGGTGCGAGTCCTCCCAAGATCGCTCTTCTAAACTCATGATTTCTCTAATAGCTTCGTCCATAGGTAGGACTTGATTGAGTGGATCGAAAGAAGGAGTGGTTATGGGAGGGGTAGTGGGACCGTTGGCCGTAACCAAAGTAACCAGAGATTCGGATGCAGATTGAATGGCTTGGTAGGCCAATTCAGCTAGTGATAGTGACATTTGTTCTCTGTATGTGTCAATGTCTAAAGGGGCTAGGAGGATCCAAGGATTGGTTGGTTCGTGAGGAATGGATGAAACCATAGAGACCATTTGTGGAACCGTGAGCGGTGGAAGAGGGAAACAACCCATTAGGGAAGAGCCCTTCAATAGATCGGTACTGATACTGATGTAAGATTCAGGTACACTACCCACTAAGGGTACAAAGCTGCTAGGTAATGGGGAGTAATTTTGGGTGCAAAAGGACAATTGGTCTACTTTGACTATCTTTCCATCTAAGGGAAATAAGATGATACAAAAGACCGAAGACATAATGGCATTCATGGCATAACTCCAAGTGCGGCCCAAAAGCAGATTATAGTCGAGTTTTTGATCCACAACTTCAATGTCCACCGTTATCATTTTCCCTCTCAGGGTGATGGGGTAGTTAGCAGGGTAACCTTTTGGGGTGAAATCGTGGCCGTCGAAAGCTTTAAGGGAGTTCGACAATGGGGATAGGGTTGGAGAACCAAAAGCGAGCCAACATGAAGTTGAGATGACGTAGGTAGAAGCACCTTCGTTGATGATAATTCTATGTATACCTTTACCTTCTGAAAAGATTTGCACCTGAAATGCAAGCTGGTGGTAAAGGGGAGGTTTACACTTTTCCATGTCCAGAATTGCAAGCATGGAATATTGTGGGTCAATACCACCAATAGCTGAAAGCAAAGCTTTCCTTTATGCTGGACATGTTTGTAATACTTCAAGCACCGATACAGATGACGACGCTTGCGCCAAGTATTCTATAATACCGTAGTTTTGGGCGGCACATACAAATGTATTGTGCATTGTGCGTTGAAGTGCCCCTTTAAGGGGATGAATCACAAGGTCAAAAACTGACCTTTTGATACGCAAATCATTAGACAGTGGTGGGTTTTCACTTGAGGAAGGTTCCTTTGCATGAGCGACAGGAGCTCCATAAGATTTGGCTTTGGTTTGTAGATCTACCATTTCAAAGGTGTAAACGGTAGAAGATCCTTCACTAGCTGAAGGATGTTGTGAACCACCATTGCCCCCTTGTGGGGGTTGGGGTTGGTTTGCAATAAGGTGTTGCTGTTGTTGAGTGGGGAAAGGATTATTCAGGACAATAGGGGTCCTTTTGGTGTCCTTTTTAGCAATGAAATCTGTGCATTCTTGAAGATGCGAACACAAATATGTCATGTGGTCTTGCGCATAGAATTTACAAGGGAATCGGGCGGGTTTATCCTTTCCATCGTCAGGAGATGCAACAACCTTTTGCTTTGTGTTTTCCTACTTTTTTGGCTGCTCCTTAGAAAGAGTGGTCTTTTTCTTATTCTTCTTGTTCTTACCACTGGGTTTTTTCATAGACTGCATAGAGTTTATCGTAGTGGTAGGAAGAGGAGTCGATTTGGTATAGGGGTCCATTGAAATCTAGGCAATGTGACCGCTGAGTTCTTTTACAGTAGACCTAGAGGTTGTGGCGATAATCCCATCAGTGTGTGCTCTGGGTTGCTGAGTAGCAGAAACATTGGAGTTACGAGGGGCATTGGGGATTACATCATAAAGAGTTCTAGACTATGAATATATCAGATCTAAGTGTTGGGCACAATGTATGAATTGGTCTTCTGTGACTGCACCACCTAAGGTGACATCTTTAGTGATTTGGGGGAGTAGGGACTTGTAGAACCAGTCTGCTAAGACATAGTCTGGGAGGGGAGCTTCGACTAACATCCGCCTATGTGTCCATTCATGTATATGATCAAAGATGTGGGTGGCGATATCCTGACATAATGAAGTGAGGAGCTTTGTCCTAGTCTTATAGCGGATGGGTAGTTGGAAGTGCTTTAAGAATTCCATTGCTAGAGCATCGAAGGTATTTACTGACGTGTGTGGTAATTCAGTGTACCACTTAGTTGCATTGTTAGTGAGGGTGCAGGGAAAAAGATGTAACCGGACACTATCGTCCACCATGGAGTTGGAAACACACCAAAGATGATAGGTGGTGATATGGGTGTTTGAATCCTCCCCTTGTTTCCCTCCGAACATGTGGATGTCTGTTGGTATTTTATGCGGGATCAGCGGCCAAAGTAAGTTATGATAGATGGGGTCATTTGTAAGTTTGTACAAGTTGGGGACATCCAACATTGCCAAGAAAGGCAGAGTGTGTGGTGCCCCTAACTCGGACCAAGGCAATGACATATGACTTAAGGATCCTTGCGGTCCTCCCATCGTTTGAGTCCTAATATTATACATGGGCTACGTGGTATAGTAGTTGCCTTGGGGTATGGCATTGTAGTGTGGATTTCCATGAAGAATATGATGTTGGGGTATAGAATTGCCCCCAGGATAAGAAGTGCCCCTTTGACTCATTTGAATTTGTGAGTAGGGTGTACCAATGGATTGGTTGGGACCTCCTTGAGGATTCCCGCCCACCACAAAACTAACCATATGTCCTTGATTGACATATGGAATGCTCATGTCAATCAATGACTGACCATGCATGCCTGAGAGTGGATGGGGAGCTATTATGTTCCACACCGGTATGTGCACTATGGCTGCTGACAATATTGTTGGTGAATGGGAACTGCGCTAATAGTGCTATAATGAGTGTTATAAGGAGCGTTGTATGTAGCACTTGTCGAAGGTATACAGTTTGACACTAAAGGTGGCATCGACTGGGTTCCACTCGTGGAGGGTGTCATGTGAGTGGTTGTACCTGGGACAAATGGGATAGTAGGGTTTGCCATCAACGGTGTGGTGGTGACTGTCGACTAGGGAAGTGGTAGAGGACCAAAAGTGTCCACAAAGTTCCATGACCCGTTAGTTGTCAACGGGATGGATGGAAATGTTCCAACTAAAAAGATAGGGAGTACAAGTGCCACGAAATCAAGAGTGGGTCCAATGGATGCATGAGTAGAGGGTTAAAGGGAGAAAGAAATCCTTCGGTAAAGAAATCCTCTAGCAAACTTGAATCTTCGGTTGTCCAAACAGATTCCAAGTGAGATCTAGGAGACTGATTCCCCAAAGATGGGGAATTTGGTTCACTGGAGCTCAATGGATCTTCCACAATGAGTGGAAGAAGTCTTAACAATCATCTAGATTGATGAAGAGGGCCAGATGTAGCCACAGTGACCGCTAATTTTTATCAATAAATTTTATCGTGATATTTGTTAAAGTCTCAATGATAACACATGGGTACCTAAAATATGAAAAATACACTAAGTTGATCAATCAACAAACAAAGGGAAATGACCCTATTTGGTAAACACCAATCACTGGAGATGAAACCCAGTATCATAATGAATAATAGAGAGGGCTGGCCAAATGGACAGTTATGGTTACTCTAGAGCTTCGCTCGAACCTCAAATTGAGGGGCCAAGTACTCTTGTGAAGACGAGCACCCTCCCAAAAACTAAAGACGGAGTAGGTCCGTTTGTGTCAGGTATGAGGGTAGCCTGCCCCAATCACCTTGTGTAAGTCCCTAAAAACTTGGCCACTAAGGATACCTCAGATCACACACTACCATGGAGGACACAGTCGCAGACAGTACACTGTGTGGGCAGGATACCTGAGTCCTCGACTCAGCTCCGAAATCTGAAGGGATCCCCAATACATAGAATACCCAAAGGATTTGCAAGTGAAGGTGAGCTACCTTCACTTACAGTCCGATGTTATCTCATATTTAGCTCCACTTTGACTAGAGTGGTCCCAGTAGTATGAGTGCAGAAGGAATTTTCGCTCATTTAATGACACTAGTTTTGGTTTTCGATCTTGGGTAGTTTAATCACACTGCCTATCCCAAGATCCTAGCCTGAACTAATGTTTGTTTGCTCAATAAAGTGTTACTGATTGATTTTTAGTAAATTTTATGTGTACTTTTTTATTTTCTTTGGTAGGGGAGTTGATGTATGAAATGTGATGGGACTCTGACTCAAAAATCATGCACAAGACAATGCTTTTTAAAAAATATTCAATTTGATGAAAACAAGTTGTATTCTATGGGTGAGAGTCTTTCACATATTCATATTTGTTCCATGCATCTTAGTCATTATAACACATGCATAACCAACATAAATCTTTCCAATTCTTTCTTAACAAGTACTTGAAACCAAAATAAACAACTTTTAACCAGCTAAACAGAAGAATGAATAAAAGAATTGATGATATTTTCGTTGATAAAAACTTTTTCAAGAAAGAAAAAACAACTTATTTCCTACAAAAAAAAACTTTTAGGACACCCATCTTGCTAACAAAATGTAGTAGTAGATCCTCTTTTAGTCCATGAACAGGCTGCCTATCCCCTTCAGTTTGCAAACACAGCTGGAAATCAAGATTTTGGGAGACTAACGCTCTGTAGTAGTGGCCACAAAGAGTTACTAGGTCCACTAATGCTCTATGTGTGTAGAAACAGTGCTTTATAAAGCACTGTGTATTCTGCTAACCTGTGTTAGTGTGGGAAAATAGTTCAAAACAGGGCTTCTTGGATCAGATTCAATGATGAATATGTGTAGGCAAGATGCAACAAGGTTTTGGTGGGTTAGAAAGGGAATGCAGAAATATAGGGAGGTCTTAGAAGGAGGAGGAAACTGAGAACTGTCTGGGTAAACCAAGAACTAGATGTATAGTCCCTAGCGGAGTTGCCAATTATGCTATAGGGTAAAATGCATAGTGTATGGAGAATGGAGATACCCTCAAAGGTCTTCCTGGGACCTTTGGCAGACTGTAAGATTGTCTGCAATCATCACAAAGTTACATGCATGTTCATAAACAATAACTTACTATCAAAGTAGGACAAATAGATTATCTCAAGCCTCCATGTATATTTGCTAGAGAGCACAATGTAGCTAGGTGGAAGTCCCTTGAGCCGGCTCTAGATCAAGTCCTTTACATAGAAGAGACAAGCATAATCACAACATACAACTCTCATAACTAATACATTAATACATAAAAGAACATCTAGTTACACATAACTAAGCTACTCATGCTAAAAGGTATTGGACAAACAACTAAATGAATGATAATACCAACACCATGGAGTAGACAGTACAACTGCAACTCTATATTAATGTCGGAAGAGTGATTACAACCATATGTTGCATCAGCCTACCCTTACCCCTCCAATTTCTCTCTCTTTCTCCCTTCTTACCAACTTCTTATGATTTGAGACAATGCTCGACAATCAAGTATGCTATCCTTTCAAATTATCTGACAACTATCACCATAGCCCTAGTGTTGCTTATGTAGGAATTGAGTTAGGGTTGCCAAGTTCCTCCATGAGTTCCTTAGGGTAAAAGCAATGAAGTTGCCATGCTTTTCAACTCTTTCCAATTTGCCTCCTTCATTAGGATTATAAATCCCTCAAATAGGTCGAACTTGAGATGTTTCCTTGCTTTTCTTGAGCAAATCTAGTAGCAAATATCTAGATATTTATGAATCAATTCACTCCTTTGACCCTTAGAAATTCATTAGGGTCCACTAACGTTGTTCCTGAACTAGCAACTAGAGTTAGTTGGGTCACTAACGCACTCTGGGGCTTGCAGAGAAGCTTTATAAAGTAGGTTGTCAGTGCATAGCCAGTGTTAGTGTGGAAACAAGGCATGTGATGTTGGTCTTTGCTTCAGCTATCATGTCTTTCTCCTTTGAGTTGATGAGGAGGTCAATTTGTTGTATAACAGATACTTGTTGAACCAATATGTTTATAGATAGTTTGGGAGGGGAGCTTTGACTAGCCTCCACCTACATCTTCATTCATGTATACGATCAGTGATGTGGGTGGTGGTATCCTGACGTAATGAAGTGAGGAGTTCTGTCCCAGTTTCATAGAAAATGGGTAGTTGGAAGTGCTTTAAGAATTCCATCGCTAAAGCTCCAAAGGTATTGATTGACGTGTATGGTAACTCGATGTACCACTTGGCTGCATTGCTAGTAAGGGTGTGGGGAAAGATTTGTACTTGGATACTATCATCCACCATGGAGTTAGAAACACACCATAAATGATAGGTGGTAATGTGTTTACTCAGATCCTCCCCTTGTTTCCCTTCGAACTTCAGGATGTCTGTCAGAATTTTATGCGGGATCGGTGGCCAAAGTAAGTTGTGATAGATAGGGTCATTTGTGAGTTTGTACAAGTCAGGGATATCAAGCATTGCCAAGAAAGGCAAGGTGTTTGATTCCCCTAAATTGGACCAAGGCGATGACATATGACTTGAGGAGCCTTTCGGTCCTCCCATCATGTTGTTTCCAATATTATACACGGGTTGTGTGGTATAGTAAGTGCCTTGGGTTATAGTGTTGTATTGTGGGTTTCCAAAAGGGTTGTTAGACTAGGGGTTGGAAGTGCCCCAGGATAAGGAGTGCCCCCTTCACTCATTTTAGGTTGTGAGTAGGGTTCCCATATGGATTGATTGGGACCTTGTTGAGGGTTCCCGCTCACCACATAACTAACTATAGTTCCTTGACTGACATAAGGAGGGTTCATGTCAATAAATGACTGACCCTGCAGACTTAAAACGGAGGGGGAACTGTTATGTTCCCAGTTGGTATATGCATACTGGGAACTGTGCCCCCAGGCATATGAGGTTGGGGGTTAGAACTAAATAATGGATGCAAACCATAAGGGTGGTTGAGGGGACTTGTTCTAACCATGCTATATTGAGTGTTATAAGGATCACTATATGTAGCACTTGTCAAAGGTCTAGGCGCTGAGACAAAAGGAGCAGAACTCAGAATGTGTTGGGTTCCACTCATGGTGGGTGTCACGATAGGGTTTGAAACTAGGACAGATGGGGCAGTGGGGTTTGCCGTCAGAGGTGCAGTACAAACTGTCGGTTGGGGAGGTGGTGGTGGACCAAAAGTGTCTACAAAAGCCTATGACCCATTAGTCATCGATGGGATGGGTGGAAATGTTCCAACAGAAGACAAAGGAGGTACAAATCCAACAAGAATCAAGAGTGGTCCCAATGGATTCGTGATCAGAGGATTGTATGGAGGAAGGAATCCTTCAGTAAGGAAATCTTCCTGTAAGCTTGAATCGTGGGATGTCCAAACTAATTCTGTGTTAGATCTTGGAGATTGATTGCCCGAAGATGGGGAATCCGGTACACTGGGGCTCGGCGGATCCTCCACAATGGGTGGGGGAAGACCTAAAAACCATCTAGGTTGACGATGAGGTCCGAATTTAGGCATGGTGACCAATAAATTTTATCAGTAAATTTTACAGTGATGTTTATTAAAGTCTCAATGATAACACTCGGGCACTTAAAAAAAAAAAAATACACTAAGGAAGTCAATCAAGAAGTAGAGGGAAACGACCCTGTCTAATAAGCACCAAACACTGGAGATGAAACTCAATATCATAATGAATAACAGAGAGATATGGAAAAATGTATAGTTACAATTACTCTTGAGCTTCACCTGAACCTCATATTAAGGGGCCAAGTACTCTTGTGAAGACGAGTACCCTCCAAAAAACCAAAGACAAAGTAGGTTCGTCCTTGTTAGGTACCGGGGTATCTCGCCCTAGTCACCTTGTGTTCGTCCCTAAAAGTATGGCCACTAAGGATACCTCAAATCACAGACACTACCGGTGGGGACATAGTCGCAGATAATACACTATGTTGGTAGGATACCTGAGTCCCCGACTCAGCTCCGATATCCCCGAAGAGATCCCTGATACATAGAATACCCAAAGGAGATGTAAGCAAAGGTGGGCTACCTTCACTTATAGTCTAATGTTGTCTTGTATTTAGCTCCACTTTTAATGGAGTGGTCCCAGATAATATGATTGCATAAGGATTTCTCTCTTTAATGACATTAGTTTTGGTGTATGATCTTGGGCAGTTAATTCACACTGCCTATCCCAAGATCCTAGCCTAAACTAATGTGTGTTTACTCTAAAAGGATTTTTTGCTTGATTTTATTAGGTAGATTTTAAATGTACTTCGTTAAAGTCTTTGGTAGGGTTGTTGACATATGAAGTTATATGGGACTCTAACTCAAATCATGCAAAAGCAATGCTTGTAAATTTTCACTTTCAATGAATAAGCTACTTCTACAAAGGGAGATTCATTCATACATCAATATATATACCATGCATCTGATTCAGTAAAACACTAGCATAATCGACAGAACTTAATTGCTTACTAACAAATTTTGAAACCAAATAATGCATATCTAACCACCTAAGCATAAAATAATAAAATTTTTATATTTTTTCTTTAATGAAAATAAAAAACTTTAAAAAGTAAAGCTATTTTGTTTAAAAAAAATTGTACAGGACACTAATCAGTCAAACAAGTACAGCTGCAGATCCCTGATCAGTCTACAAGCACATTTCCCAACCCATGAGGTCAAAAAGCAAGTTGTTTATCAAGAAATGGTTGGCTAACGCTTTATACTGGCGGCTATAGAGAGTTAGTTTCAGCACTAACACACTGTTTGTGAGGAAACAATGCTTTATAAAGCACTGTTTACACTAGCATACAATGTTAGTGAGGAAAAAGGCTCAAAAAATAGGTTGTGGGTATCAAATCTAGGCTGAGAACTTGAGAGAAGGGTGTTGTATAGTCTTGAGTGGTCAGAAAGGGAATGAAGAAGTACAGGAAGGCCTGGAAGAAAGAGAGATCTAGGAAATTTTTGGGAAAAATCGGGAACTAAGTGTAGTCCCCAGTGGAGTCACCAATTCTTCTATAGGGATTAATGCATGGGTGTTTGGTGATGTAGAAACCCTCAAAGATCTTCCTGGTATCCTTGGCAGATAGTGAGATTAACTGCAATTGTCACAAAGATGCATGCATATATATACTTAATAAATGAATATCAAAACGAGAAGGAATTATTACCTCGAGTCTTGGTGTGGTGTTGCTGGAGAGCACAATTGTAGCTAGGTGGAAGACCCATGAGCCAGATCCAGATCAAAACTTGTACATAGCAAAGACAAGCTTAATATCACAAAATAAGACCTTGATAAACAATGCATGAACATAAAAAGATGTCTAGTTGCATATGTCTAAGCCACTCATGCTAACAAATGTTGCATAAACATATAAACAAGTTATACTACCAAAATCTCAGAGTGGACAACACAATTGCAATTCTATATTGATTTAGAAAGAGTGATTTCAACCATCAGTTGTATCAGCCTTCCCTTACCCCTCCATCTCCTCTCTCTCCCTCCCTTCTTAACCTCTTCTGATGCCTTAGTCCGAGACTTTGCTCGATAGTCAAATAGGCAATCCTTTCAAATGGTTCAACCTCTTTCACAATGGCCCTAGCCTTTCATATATAGCATGTGAGGATAGGGTGGCCATGTCCTTCACGAGCTCCATTAGGAAAAAGTAGTGATGGTTCCATGCCTTTGTCCTCTTTCCTGTTTGCATACTCCATTAGGAATTAGTAATTCCCCCAAACAGGTCGAGTTTTGATGTTTCCTTGCTTTTGTGAGGTAACGTAGGAGAGAATATTGTGATATTTCTTAGTCAAATTATTCCTTTGATGCATAGAAACTCATTAGGGTTCACTAACTCTCTTCCCAACTTAAAATATAGAGTTACTTTGGGCACTAATGCACACTTAGCCTTTCTAGGAAGCTTTATAAAGCGGGTTGCTAATGTTTAGACAACATTAGCTTCAAAATTGGGCATGTGAACTTGGTTAGTCCTTCAGTCATCATGTCCTTCTCCTCTGAGCTAATGAGGAGGTTATTTTCATGTATAAAACCTATCCTTGGGGTAATTTTTCTTATAGAGTCCTCCTTTTGGTCTATGTAATGCCCCTGCCACTTTCTAGAGAGAAGTCCTGAGTATCTTTGTAGGGCTAGTCCATAATGTAGTAGAAATTTATAAGGATGATTACACACCCTATGGGTGTGATTTCCAAGAGGTTCTCTCTAACCTGGGAAAGGTGTTACACAAATGCATTGAAATGAACTTATCCCTTAGTCCCAAAAAATGTGAATTCTTGACGACTGCAGGGACTATTCTAGGTCACTCAATATCCCAAGGAGGACTACAAGTAGACCCAAATAAGATAGCCATCATCAAAAGGGTCCCTACTCCAAAGAAGCAGAGGGATGTCATAAGTTTCTTAGGGTTAGCCGGATACTATAGGAGATTTATAAAATATTTCAGCAAGTTAGCTTCTCCCTTATTTGGGTTATTGGCCAAAGACTCAGAATTTTTATGGTCAAAAAGTTGCCAAGAGGCCTTGGAAACCCTAAAGGACAAGTTGAATACTGCACATATTCTCCAAGGCCCAAATTGGGCTCTTCCTTTTCACATTCATGCTGATGCCTCTCACAAAGCTATAGGAGCATCTCTAGGCCAGAGACATGACAAGCTACCTTATGCCATTTACTTCATCAGTATGATATGTCAAAAGCCAAGTTAAACTACATAGTAACTAAAAAAGAGCTCCTAGCTTTTGTCAATTCATTGAATTAATTTAGACATTACATTATTGGTTACCAAAAATTTTTACATACTGACCATGCTACAATTAAATATTTGATGAACAAACCTGATGTAAATGCCTAGATTATTAAATGGTTACTTTTATTGCAATAATTTGATCTAACTATTATTGATAAGCCTAGAAAAGAGAATATAGTTGTAGATTTTTTTTATCCAGATTGACTTTTCCTGTAGGGGAGGAAGGAATGGTTGATGATCAGCTACAAGATGAAAATTTATTCACCATTTCAATTCTCTCTCCATGGTTTGTTGACATAGAAAACTACTAGGTATTTCATAGTTCCCTCCAAATTCGTCCTCCAAGGAAAAGAGCACAATCATAAGAAAAGTGCCCCATTCACTTGGATTGGGGGAAATCTCTTCAAGCTAGGTCTAGATCAAATTTTGAGAAGATGTGTAAGGGAGGAGGAAGTTTTTGACATCCTTCTAGCCTGTCATGATGGGCCTTGTGGAGGTCACTTTGCAGCCAAAAGAACAACATTTAAGGTACTACAAGCTGGCTATTACTGGCCCACTCTCCATCAAGATGTAAAAAGGTATAGCATCCAGTGTCATTGGTCCCAAAGGATAGGGAAGTCTACCCCTAGGGATGAAATGAACCTATAACCTCAAGAGGCTTTTGAGCCATTTCACAAGTGGGGTATGGATTTCATCAAGTCCATTGAGCCTCCATCCAAATAGAAGAAGTACATCATTGTGTGCACCGACTACTTAACAAAATGGGCTGAAGCCGAAGCTATCAAGGTAGCAATAGAAGAAAAGGTGGCTGAATTCTTGAGGGATAATGTGTTTTATAAGTTTGGATACGCTAGAGAGTTGGTCATTGATCAGGGGAGACAATTTACATCTCACATGATTGAAAATATATGAAGCCAGCATAAGATCAAGCACACAAATTCTACTCCTTACCACCTATTGGCATAGTGGGTCCTGACCCAGGTTCAGAGTTAGTTGCACCAAATAAATCCCTACACTACTGGCCCTTTCGACATCAAGCCGTGTAGTGTGGACTGAAGTCTCACGCGAAATAGTATGGAGGGGTGCTGGAACCAAGTTTCCACATCCAGAGATCAGTGTGATGTCTTTTTATGACCTAGATCTGCCTTCACGCAGATATCTAAGCGCTTAAGGGTTAGCACTATAACTCCCCTGAATCAGCCTCTAGACCTCTGCAAAGTTCTACAACTGGCTTTTGCGGAACCTAAATAGGAAAATTAGCTACCTATGTGCACTAGAGATTACCCTTAGATCAGTATTTACTCAGATCTACCTAAGTGTTCGATAATTTTAACAAAAAGTGTTATGATCTTTGCATAATCACTTAACATTAATTGCATTTAGATAATAAGGTGCATCAAGTAAATTCACGCATCAATACATCATTATTTTATAAACACATTCTTTAATCATATCATATATCACAATCATACATAATAGAAGTAAAGAGATAAAAACACAGGAATTTTTGCAACAGTCTTCTTTATTAATATTCAGTATAGGGTTACAGAGTCAATACTTCCTTGCGCACTTAGTTGCAGGGGTCCATGCACTCAGATGTGGACATTAGTTTAGGCCTCTACGCACTAAGTTGCAGAGCCTATTCTCCCTCTAAGACTTACTTTCATGCGCTTACTCTCTAGACTCCTTTCGTCATACCCATAAACAAAACATAGATCTAAAATTTTCCTTAGACTCTTCTAAGACACACCTATTTATAAAATCCCATGGTCCGGTAGGCCTTCAAAAACCAACTAAAGTTTACATAAATGAGGGTAAAAGCCCTTATTGACTTTTAACTAACTCCACACTCTGCAGCCATAATCTACAAAGACTTTACATCTTTTTACATCAAAACTTAGGCTTTTGCCCCAAAACAGACCCAGGAGACCCTATCCCAATAGGCCCCCAACACAAAGGTCATGACTCACCCTCGAGTCACTCAATTGGTGTGGTGATATTACTATGAAGATCTCCCAACTCCACTTGCACAATTGATACCTCAGTTGTGCTCTGTGTGACTTCCTGCTTCACCTGTTCGACCAGTTGTTCTATAACTAGTCCTTCGCCGACTCGCTTGTATTTCTGCCAAACTCCTTGGTCGGATTCAAGACTTCATGTGGTAGAAGCATGATCTTTTGGATGAGAATTTTTGTGATGGGGATAGGAATGCCAAGCCATAAACACCCATCGTGCACCAGAGTCAGTAGCTTTTATATATAGGTGGTATTTATGTTAGAGCGGTGGTAGTGGGGCACCCACAATAGGTTCAATAACCCAGACTGATCTACTCCAAAGATCCACTGAACTGGCTCCAATGTAATGACCCCACAGTCTTTGTAATATAATTTCTTCATATAGTTCATCGTCATGAGGTGGGGGAACATCTCATGGTCAGCCAGGTCCTAATCCTCCATCTTTAAAAGGGGAACTTGTGCCAGACACGGACCTTCAAAGGTGATATTTTTCAGTAACAAGGGCATGTGAATGATGAATTTATCCATGTCTAGGTCCTTGGTGACCTTCGTCTTCCCTATTCATGGAGAGATATAGTCTGGAAAATTAGTGATGGGCTTTGTGCCCTCAACGTCTATATCTTCAGTACCCTCTTCGACCTCCAAATCTACAACCTTCTCAGGTTGCTTGTCCTTCTTCTGTGTCTAGGTAGCAGAGTGATTTCTAGGTGACTCATGCATTGGCATCGACCTTTTTTTCTTGTCTTTATTTGGCTTATGGGTCTCGCACACTGGTGTAGGCTTCAGCCTAGGTGACCTTGGCATCGTACGCACAGGAGTCAAAGCCTCCATTCTCACAACTTCTGGAGCCACTCCTTCGGAGGTAATAGTTCCCCTAGTGCTTGTAGTTTCTCTTGGTCCTAACATAGTGCTATAAATGAATTTACCATGTTTCCTTGGGTAGATTATCAAACATGGATCTTGCTACCAAATCTTCGAAAAAATTATGATTCATAAGCGATGGACAACACAGCTCAAAAATTCTAAGGGTGAAAAGTGTTCTCTGCTGGACTAGCACGTGTAGTTTATAGGGGAATTTGAATTCAAATTCGACCATTCCCCCCAAAATCCATCCATTATTGCTGATTTGGCGAAAGATCTCCAAAGATTTTAGTCTTAAATTCCACCCACCTGCTCCTCGTAACAGCCTCTTGGCTATCAAATCATGAACAATGACTCTAACGGTCACTTTCTGTCTGCGTTGCATGGTATCTCTCCCTATAGTGTAGCTCCCTTCATGCGGATTCTGATATTGTGACATCACCCTTTCTCACCCAGTGTCGCTGTCGTGTAGTCCCCAAAACTGGGTAGTGTAGTTTGTAGTCCCGTGCTCTCTTGTAGCTGCTTGGAGTGCTAAGACTATCCTGCCATCATGTAGTCATTGAGTTGTATCTCCTGTATATGGGTTTAATCAATTTCCATTTACTTTTGCTGGGAAAGGATCTCCATTTAGCTTCTCTAGTTGAACCGCGCCCCCATCTGTGATCTCTTTGATGACATATGGCCCCAACCAGTGTATTTGAAACTTTCCTAGAAACTTATTGAACTTACTATCATATAATAATACCAAATCATTTACCTTGAATGTGTGCAGCTTGATGTGTTGATCGTGCCATGTTTTTGCACGTTCCTTTTATACTTGTTGATGAAATCTAGCCAAGAATTTGTCCTCTTCGAGCTCCATCAACTGCACGAGCCATTCTTCCAAGGCTTCACAGTTTTCCATCCTTATGAAAGCTTCTATGCATAGACTAAGCACAATATATTCCATTGGAATCACATCTTCTACACCATAGACCAACTGGAAAGGTGTCTGACCTATTAGTTTTTTGCAAGTAGTCTTGTATGCCCATAATACTATTGGTATGTGCATGTTCTAATCATTCTACTGCGCGTTGCAAATCTTTGTCAAAACATTCTCCAATATCTTATTAAAGGCCATAATGGTTCCATTAGCCTGAGGATGATATGGTGTACCTTTTTGATGATAAACCTAGAACTCTTCGCTCAATGTGTTGATCGTTTCATTGAGGAAGTGCATATTGTGATCACTCATCAACACTTTCGGGCAACCGAACCTGGTTAATACGTACTCAAACAAAAATTTAGCTATTGTAGCCCCTGTAAAATCCTTCACAGGTTGTGCCTCTGCTCATCTGGTTAGATGCTCTGTCACAGTGATGATATATCACGCACTTGTTTTCTTACTTGGGGGTTGAATTAGTCCTACAAAGTGTTGTGCTATTCAATAACCCCCCCATTTATTAATATAATAGATAATATTCTATCAATAAATGGTTACCCTTCAAAAATCATTCCAAAAAACAGATTTAGCATTTAGACACTTTCTTTTAAATTTTTGGAATAAAGCAAGATATCAAATCAAAAGCCTTATTATCAAGTAAAACATGCAAAAACAGATTAAAGGAATCACCATGCTTAACCTATATATCATTAGGATTTTTGTTAAAAACTAGGTCCTAAAGCATTTCCTCTTGAAAAAAGCTCGTATCACATATCACATTTCACAAAGGGCGCACCCTCACAAAGTATGTTGAATCATGCAAAATGCAATATTGCAATGCAACGGTTAACCTTATCGCATTGTGTCAGAAATACTTAAGAAAGCTTTGAAATCTTACAAACCACATGATGTTGCGAAATGCAATAAAAATCTCGAACTCGATTGGAGCCTATGTTATAAAGTAACACTTAAATCTGTTACGAAAATGAAAAAGGATTTATAAGGTAAATCCCGTTAAACAAGCTACGCTTTAATAAACGATAAATAAAATCTCGTAGCTCACATCCGGCAGAAACCAAAGGAACTTTAAAGAAAGTGCACAATCAAAATGCGATAATGTGATATTGCATCGTGTTGTGGCTAGCAACAACCCCCCTTTTTATTTAGTATTAATAATAACACTAAATAAATGGGGACCCTTCCAAAAAAATAAAAAACTAGCACTTATAATTCCATTTGAATAAAACACACTATCATAAGCTTAGGAAAAACATTCGCAAACGCAAAATCTTAAGTATTATGATAAGTCCCAAATAAAATCGTTCTCTTAATAATGAACATCGCATCAAAAAAGGGTAAAGGAGGACATCACATATAAGGAAATCATCGGAATTGTGAAAACACGATGATGCAAGATCACAAGCCACACAAATCCATCACATATCGCATATTCCATATATCGTAGTGCCACCTAAGATAAAGCATCCCGATCTTGCGATATGAAATAAAGAATCTCGCAAATTGCATCTCACAGTTGCATAATGAAGCAAATGATTGTTAACAAAAAGGGTTAGTGATATTGCGATCTGTGATATTGCGAAGAAAATCGCAAAATCACTTTATCGCAGACCAGAAGGGCTCACAGTACGATGAAATATTTCTCGTAATCCGATATCAAGTTATGAGCATTAATGTCAACTTAGTGGTTTATTGATGGTTATTTATGAGAAATGATTTAGATCTTAGCAAAAGGTTATTTCATGTAGGTGATATATTTGATGTGATTTTGAAATTAAGAGCTTTCCCATCACCTTATTACTTACCATCATTCATTATCTTGCTCATTGTGTCTTAGTTCTCTACTTGTGAACTTACAAGAGCGGTACGCAGAACAATATATAGATCAATGCGCAGAACGTGATGGGAAAGAAGGGAAAAGCTTCAATATCTGAAAAAATAGAGATGAATCCATTATTTATGGACACCACCTGTTCCAGAGAAGCAGACATATCTACTTGGGAAGGCATGTATAGTTTGTTGGAGGAAGAAAGCCTGAGAGTCATGGAAGTCACAGTTACGGTAGATGCATGCGGGTTATTTGAAGCATCACTTACAAAGCTTGCATGCTCATTCTTGCACCGTATCACAATAAGGCCAAAAATACTTCCCTATACAGATATGGTCAAATGGGTGATAGATGATGCTAATATAACGGACAGGAAATTCAAGTCTCGGAACTAGGAGGTTATTGGGTCATTTAACCCACAAAATTTAAGACACATGTATCATTTACCAGAGCCGCAGGCTAGCTATAACAAGCAGTTTGTGGAGAAATTCACCAAGGAGAATGAAGATTTGGCGGAATGCACCAAAAGCTGGTCAGCAAAGGAAGAGCCATTAAAAAAGGACAAATATGGTATGTACAGTACTGGTTCCCTCTCCTCTCCATATTGATGCGTTGTCGTAATGTTATGTAGGCTTTTCGAAAAAACTGATATCAATAAGTTTTCATCCGAGTGGCTAGCCCTATTGGATGCAGCCACTAATGCCACTATAATGGACTGGGCTCAGATATTGTCTAATAACTTAGCCTCTACTATTTGGAATTATCGGTCTAAAAGGACTCCCTCTTAGAGGATTTATCCTCCTTTCTTTTTAGCTTCCTATGTCATGGATGCTATCTATTTTGTTTCTAGATTTCCTCTCATGGGTTGGAAATGGACAGTACAGAATCCCTTGCCCATTCAAGTCTACCATAAGGAACTGTGGGATTCTAAGTTCACCCCATATTTTTATAAAATCTGCCATGGAGTTATGCTACCCATTCACAAAATGTTGTATAATAAAGATGCCCCAAGATTTTCTCCTGAAGCTGAAGTTGATATCCTCCCTATGGGAAGATGGTTTGGAGAAGAATTTTTCACCTATATCAAAGTATTTAGAAGCATTTCTTCCCATCGGTACTTCCCTTGTATGTTCCTAACACTTTAATGGCCCGTAAAATAGCCTACCAAACCTACGGGGTTGGAGGAATGAGCAAAGAACTTAAAGAGAAGAAAAAGGCAATCTGGCCACAATTCCCTGTGGCCTATGGGGCTTTTGCATTGTTTGATCTAGGTCACGCTTTTAGAGAAGTAGACAACATGTTGAGTCTACGATTATTTAAGTTCCCAGGGAGATAGTTTGATCCCTTTGATGTAATAAAGAATTTTACTACGACTGTTAAAATAAAGGTGTTCACTAAGGAAGATGATCTCTTCGACGACATCTTCCAGCAGAAGAGCACACTCAGAGACATCTTACACATGGCCCAAATCCAGTTTGGACCAACAGAATTCCAAGAGTTTAAAATCTATAGAGAACAAAGATTGGAAAATCTTCCCTTGGAAAAGTTGCACTTAGAACCAATGAGGGAACCCACTCCCAGCATCAATATAAGTGGAAGCTCAGGGCCTGACAAGTCTAAATCTAAGTCTGGAAAAGAATCACCAGAAGGGTCTAGACAGTCAGAGAGAGACCACAATAAGAGTGAAGGACCAGTCATGGATACTACCCAATCCAAGGAGAATGCTAAGCAGGAAGTGTTGTCACCAATGCAGGTGGAAGTTCTCGCTCCCCTCATCCAGCCAACAAAGCCATTAAGAATAGAGTTGGAGAAAGAGTGGGAAACATTTAATGAATTGATCAACACTGAGGAGAAAAATGTGGAGACACCAAGGAATCTAGCATAAACAATCACAGAAATGGTGATTGAAACATTTGTCAATGCTCCAGAAGCTAAGCACATTCCCATGGCCCTGTCATCTGAGATCAGGCTAAAGATAGAGGAAATTCCTCCTCTAGATGTGTTTTACAGTTCGCAGCACAAAGCAGTGGTTAGGAGACAGAGAAATAAGCGAAAACTAGATAATGTGCTCTCACCTGAGGCAGAGCAGCGGGATGTCCTTTGGCGAGACCCTACCATTGATCTGACAGAGAACCTGACTAAGTTATCCCAGATCGCAGGAGCTTATGCTTTTGCTACTATTGATAAAACATTCGAAGTTCAACTATTACTTAAAGATAAAGAAGATAAAATCCTATTTTTGTAGCAACAATTACAGCAGGCTAGCACTAACCAAGAAGCAGAAGGAAAATTAGAAAAGTTAAAACAGGACTTTTAGCAGATGCAATTGGGTTATCAAAGCAGTTTGGCCGAAAAGGAACAACAATTACAGGCCACATTAGAAATGCACAAAGATGACTCCAAAGTCACAAAATTTGTCACAGAAACCCTTGCCTTAAATGATCAACTCTTGCAACAACAGGAGACACATTTCCAAAGAATATCACAATGGAATTTTCACTGCGAGATGAGCGACAAAATCACAAGTCAAGTCGTGGATTTGCGACTTGATTATGATTTAATTGATAAGAAGGTTTGTGATTATTTGAATTGGCAGGAATCAGAGGAAGGAAAAAAAGCAGGGTTGCCCAAGATCAATGAATCCCACAAATAAATCTTGTTTAATAAGTGGGATGCATAGATCAAAAAGGCAGAATAGGCAACAGAAGAAGCAGCGACAACAGTAGGCAATTTCATTGACTGTGTCAATGAAAATATGCATAGAGAAAACCTGATATCAAAATCCACTCCAGGATTTCTCCCGAAAGTGCAGCAACTATAGACAAGTTGGAGACTGAAAGTTGAAGAAAAGGCAGAGTCAATCAAAAAGTTAACCAAGTTAAATTGGGACACTTACTGGCAATATTTGGTGAAATTGCACAGTCAATGTATGACTCTGAAGTGCCTTACAAATTCTGCTGAGAAGATAGCGCCAAGGCTTGCTGAATCTGTTTTCGCAAGACAACTAAAATTGGAGGTTGGCCAACCAACACTCCTGAAGCCGATGCTGGATGCTTGCGATTTAGGAGAATAAGTGCATAGTTGATTTTTAGATACAGTTTCAGTTTTATTTTGATTTATTTTTTCCTTAGATGAGGATGGTCATTTAAACCTCCTCCTATATTTTTGTAATAAACTATTTTTAGTCTTTAGTTAGTAGTATTTAAACCCCTCTCGTGCGTTTAGAGAGGGGTCCATAAATTTGTCAAAGACAGTTCTTCAGAACATGCACTTCTGCACCCTCTGAGGAGGTTTTGATGAATGAATGGAATGAGATTTATTTATGCTGAGTGTATGAATAACTTATTATTCGATATGCTTCTCACAATTGTTTCAGCTAATTTCTTATACGGAATAATTCACTTTTAATGGATTCTTTTCTCATAGCAATTGAATGATCTTGATTACCGATTGTTGTCAGAAACTATTTTAGATCGCATAAGTGAAGAGTTAATCCTGGGATAGTTTTAGAATTATATTTTTTGTTAATTAGAATAAAATTGCATGTGTTAGATTAGATTTAGATTAAAAGCATTTTATTTAGAAACTTTTGTAAGGAAAACATCATCCCTTAGCATCATCACAAAAAAATTGGGAAACTGGTCTCATTATCCCCAGTCGGGCCCACTATCCCAAATGGAAAAGGAGTTGCTTTCAAGGTCCGGACCAGGTGGGTATCCCCCTTGTTGTACACCCGATTTTCAGGGCTTCAACACATCGGAATCACAAAATCGACATTTTCACAAATCAAAGCTCATAACCTTAAAAAGTTTTCTTCTCGATTTACGATGCAGAACATTAATGAGTGATAAAGGTAGTAATAACAAATCATTAGTGGGCATTTACTATGGGTTAATGGCATTTATGTTTGAAAAGTGGTTCGAGGTGATACAATATCTTTTCATCTATGTTTAACTAAAACTCCTTTCTTGTCATCTTTCCAAGGCTATATGTATCATTCATTCTTATTTTCATTCTTGTTTTTGTCTATCAGATAACTTCTATTTTGCTTCATTTTAGGAAAAATCCGCAGCAAGATTCATTAGGAGAAATGGTGAAGAAGGGAAAGGCAACCCCGTCTGAAAAGTCAAAAATGATCCCTCTATTCTCTAATACTACATGTATTAGAGACGGAGGAACTTCAACATTTGAAGCCATGTATTATTTGTTAGAAGAAGAGAAACCAAGACCTCTAGTAGCAAAGGCCACATCCGATGCTCATATTTCCTCTGACACCTCTTACTTCGAGACAACATGCTCGTTTCTACACCACATAGCAGCAAGGCCGAAGAGAATCACATACACAAATATTATCAAGTGGATAATTGATGTGGTGGATGTCTCAGATAGAGATTTCAAGAATCAGGCATGATGTTATGGGATATTTTTCAGCAGACAACCTGTTATGAAACCATCTCACAAAAAGATAGAAAAGATAGATCAACGCCTTAGAAATAAGCCTCTTTGAGGGGGAAACCTCCTTTACATTACACAAATGAACAATTCTTAGATGATACAAATGACAAGACCTCCATTCTATATATAGGAGTCTAAGGGGTCATAATATAATCAGAGCCGATATAACAATAATAATGTAAGGGCACAATAGTAACAATAGTGGGCTTCTAATGGGCACAATAGTAACAATATGGGGACTACATGGGTACAACAATATAATAAGGGGGTTGTAGTAATAATAATAAGGGGTTACACTAGTAGTATAGGGGCCTAACAATTTTCCATCCATTTTCCATCACATCCATCTCATTTTGATGTATTTTATGCATATTTAGGTATTTAATTTTAATCTTGCAGTTTCTAGAAGTTTTTATGAAAATTGAGTTTCAAGTGCAATTTTGGATAGAATCCGAAATTCCCATAATAGCTATGTGGATGAAATATTTGCAGGACACTTGGATTCGAGCTTGATTCATGAAAGGAAAGCTTGGGAACTAGGACTGAATTAATTCCACTTGGTTTGGTTAAAACAAGCTTTATTAGGCCTAGTCAAGGCTGGTCAAACATGACTAGACACCCAGAAAATCCCCAGGAAATAGAGCAGTTTTGTGATTTCATGGGATTGTCCATATTTCTTGGGATGGATTGAATGAATTCGACTTAAATAGATGGATATGAATAGATATGATCATTAGAGAGACTTTAAATCAGTTTGTTTCATAAACTTCTATTTAAGCGAAGACTTTGAAGGCTTATGATATGTAATTTTTATATAACTTTATGTTGAGACATTTGAATATTGGAGATTAATTAGAAGAACTTGTTTTACTTTCATTTTTCTATTCATTAGTGTGGATGAGTGGTTGAAGTTTCAGCATTTGATAGCAGCCTCAAGTGTGCAAGGCAAGGGTGGAGGACCCCCACTCCAAGCTAAGTACACTTCATTGTTAAACTATCTTAATCTTCATGAACTAGTTGTTTTAGATTTGTTTACTTGTTTTGCTTCAAATTTGCCTATTTGAATTAATGTGTGATGATTGTTGAATGGATATTGGTTTAATTCTAATCTACATATGAAGGGACACACAGGAATTTAAGTTAAATTCCCCTTCTATTTGATCTTGAACTAAAACTGAATTTCACTCTCCTTTTCTTATTTGAAGTTATTTATGCATTTTTGGTTTGAAGCAATGGTGGTTATGATAGAGTATAATTGTGAAGAAAGACAATTTGGTCCTTCTTAGTTAGGAGCCTCTTCTTTTACATCTTCTGCATCATAAACCATTATTAATTAGTGTTTTTAGATTTTTCTTCATGAAAGTAGTATTGAAGGGAAGGACAACCTGGTTCTCCTAAGTTAGGAGCCTCATCCCTCACATATTACATACGTGAATTAGAAATTGTTAAAATAGGTTTATATTTGTAATATGTACTTCTTTAACTCTTCAAATTTTATCTTCTAAGCTTGGCCACATCTGATATCCATATACTGTGGACTTGCCTCCAAGTTTTACAAACTCAGATTGATAATTAAATACTTGTGTTAATTTATGTTAATAAATCAGTCCAACATTTTGGCGCCATTGCCGGGGAGACAATTATCAGCATAGTAAAATAGAAGATAAACAAAAACACTAAAAATTTAGTTAGTATACATTTCTCTTAGTTATGTTTCTTTATGCCTAGAAATAGAGATCCTAAAAGTAGATTCCCAAAACAAAACCCCCAACAAAAATAAAAATAAAAAATCCATTTGCAAGACAAGATCTAAAAAATGATGTTAAATAATAGATTACAACATTACTCCATTCTTCAACATTCTTTCTCATCAAATTTTTATGATCAAATAAATTTTCATGTCCAAAAATTCATTAAAGTATATTTTTCAAATTTGGATGTGAATTTACTCATGATCTTGTTATGAAAATGGATGCATTGGAAATTCTCTTATACTTGAGAGAATGAATTATTTTTCTAAAATAGAATAGGATAGAATAGAATAAATAAATAAGTCGAATGAATTCACAATAAGACTTCCACAATAAATTTGTTTCAAATTGTCATGAATATTTCTTCAAATCATTGTTCAATATTCATTTGAAAGGACTACATGGCAAAATGTAGTAAGAAAAATCCTATTTTGGGTAACCATATAGGATCATTTTTAAATCATGGTTTTTTTCACATATCTCTTGAAATCTAGTTTTGGAATCCATTTTGAATTTTTCAATTTATATCACAAATAAAAATGTGATCAAAATCAAAACTAGGTCTCAAGTGAAATGTTGAGGACAAAGTTAGTGCAACCTATATTTGAGGTGTCTAATTGAAACATTTTTATCTAAACTTCATAGGGAAAATAGCTCTTGGAATCGAGTTTCCAAATCAATTTGAATCACTTCAATCAGGTATCATATGAAAAATTTATTCTTGAAATACTAATTATTTCTCGAAACATCTGCATGGTGACAATTCTAGGTCATGACTATTCATTGGCATATTTAACATACCAAATCATCTTCTTTTCAAAACTTGTTTATATGGGAGATATATATTTAAGTCTAGTTTAAGACACAATTTGAATCATCCCATTTGGAGGTGAAAGGAAAAAGATATTTCACATTTAGTGACTGTATGTCTTCAAAAAAGCATAGTAAAAATCTGCTTCCTAGGTCTGTTCATTACCAATTTTGTGATATCAAGCCTAAGAATTTTTAAAACATGTTTTTACTGGAAAGACAAAAATGAATCTACTTTAATCTCCAAGTAGAATCACATTGATCTGATCTTTATCAAATAAGTTACACTTCAAACAGTGACTGTTGGTCTACTTAAAAATTAACACGCAACTCTCTCAAACATGACACTCCTTATAATTTTTACCATATCATTTTAAACCATTTTGAAAACTTGTTTATACTGGAGGTAGCCATATCAATTCACTTCAACTTGGCTTTTGAATCACTCTAATTGGATATAAAGTGAATATTTTGTAAACAAAATACCGCTAGGAGGTCTAGGTCTGCCACCATTCCTCAAGGGGTAAATAAATGCATTTTGTTCGTATATCAGCTTTGGACTTGTTTTCTGAGCAATGATTGTAATGATTTACATATTTATTGGAAGAAGATAGACTGTACACCTCTCTTCATCCATCATCTAATATTGTATTGTAGGCAAGTGCTATGTTTTTGCAGGTCATAGGAAGAATGAAGGAGTGAACTCCATGGATGAAGTATTTTTCAAAGTCAATTTTAAATTCATATTCCAAAATATGAATACAAATGTTCAATTCAAAGTGAAGTGAAAATTCACCTGATGTTGAGTTCATCCAATGAAACTTAAACTCTTGAAGCTTGTCTTTAGTTATTGACCAACAACACCAACAAACCCTACAACATGATCGAGATCAAGGCAAAAAGACATGAAGCTAATCATCAGAAGAAGAAGTAAAGTTTTTTTTACCATGAAAAGTCACATCCATTGCCAAAGAAGTCTTCCATAAGCCATATTGTTCATGATTTCATCCATCATCTACATTGTATGTTAAGCTTCGCGATCATGCATGTTGAAGTCCAGACTTATTATCTATCCACTTACTACTAAATCATGACTTCAATATAACCTATTTTCATAAGATTTTCATACTTCCTTACTCCATTACACCCCACCTCCATCCAAAAAAGAAAAAAAGAAAAAAATAGAAAAAAGATCAAAAATATTAAAGGAGTTTGATTGTGAAAATCCATGAAAGTGGCACAATACAAACTCGAATTCATATAGGAAAACCAACTAGCTTGGCCAATATGAATTCTCTATTTTGTTTTACCATTTCTTCAATTTGATTTTCCATGAATCATCCTCCAAAATAAACAAGACTTGAGGACAAGTCTTCCCATCAGCAAGGGGGAAGGTTACAAGAGAAACTTAATTGTGCAGTTGAATTAATGACGGAACTTGTATTGTTGTCAGTTGGGACTTGAAATATTTTTGAAACCAATTTCAGTTGGGACCTGCAATATTTTTGAAATTGATGATAGTTGGGGACCTGAAATGTTAAAAAAGCATGTATACATTGCATGACAGAAGGGATCTGAGTTATTTTGAATTAATTGCAGAGGGACCTGAACAACATCGACACATCGACAAGAAATGGACCAGAATCAATAAAGGATGCTAGAACAAAAGGTAGAAATAAAATTCTATATTTCAATCTATCTAAGACATTTGATCAAAAGACATCATCCAATATTGTCAGGAAAGTACAAGTATTGTGAGTACAAAATTTTGCTCTTACAAATTCAATTTTTTTTATAAATTTTTAGAGCTTGTTAAAATTAAGATTAGTACCTGAATGCATATTCATTACATACTCATTATTTTATACCCATTATCTTATGTACATCCTACATTTACATTCTACATTTATCCTATACCTGATCCTTTGTACATCCTATATTTAATTTCTACATTCCATATTCATTCCATAACCCTAAGTATTTTTCCTCAAAGCAAAAGGGATTAAAAAGAATACAATGAGATGAAACCTGCACAAACAAATCAAACATTAGTACCATTGAGATAATTTTAAACATGACCTACGTGGTCATTTTAAAATTATAAGATATATTGTATAACAAAATGATATGTGCATTATGAAATATGTTGCAAGAAATACAAAATTGAAATGATCTAAGTAAAAACCTTATCATAGTGCATAAAGAAATGATATTAGTACTATATGCATGGTGTAAGTTATAATGGCAAATACGAAATGATAAGCAAGCCTATGGTAATACGATGGGGGTAAGGTTATTATCATTTCAATAAATAGCAAACATGCACATTATGGAAGCCATTAAATCGAAATGATTTATGGATCTATGGTTCATATAATGGAAATAAAATGAAAAGTGAAGAATGATGAATATAAGCAGTTGTGTGTAGTGGCGAAAGTGCAAAACAAAACCATGATTCATGCAACCAACATGGAAATCAAAACAAACAATATATACGACAGTCAAAGGTATGGTGAGTTGGTATGCAGGAGAACAACCATGACTAGATTGAAGGACGTCTTCAAATGAATCAGGAATAACTTGAGCTAAAATCATAATAAAAAATTTGAATGCAAACGTAGAAATAATAAACCATATGGTGTCAACAGCACGATGCAAATAATTACAAACGGTTCCAATTATCAGTTCGATGGTATATGCACGGCATACCATTCAAAAGGACAACAACCAAATAAGTGAAATGGTCAAAACGTTTTAAAAAAACATAGAAATAAACCCTGTGCACTCAACAGAGAAGATCTCTGTCATTGTTGAAGCTCAAAACCGTAAATTTGTTACCATCACAGCTGTTGAGAGGCTCAGGAAGAAGGTAGATGCCATTGGCCAGCTGTTGAGGGAAGGAAAACATTTTGACAGTGAAGGTAGAAATAGAGTGTTGAGGACTTGGAGAGATAAGCAGGGTAAATTGATGGAGGAAGTGCAAGTTAGTTGCCAAATATCTCATGAAAAACTTAAGGTAAGCCAAGATCTAATTCGTTTTTATTTAGATGAGGATTTCAGAGGAAATGTTGGGATCCCTGTCACTGAATCCTTTGCTAAGACTGCCTATCATTTAATGAATTTTTCTATTTATGCAAACAGTCATTAAACTGAGACGTTTAAAACATATATTGAATGAGTTAAGGATAACATGGAGCGCAGCTAAGAGTCCATGAGTCAAGCATTCATAACCATTCCACAAGCAGCTAGGTATACTAAAAAAAATTGCCAAGTCTTCAGTCCAAACAGAGGTTTATAAATGAAGTTCAAATGCACAAATAGTGGGTTAGTAAAACTGTGACATAGCTTTACCCATGTCTATACCAAATCTTTTTTCAAATTGGTGGAATTACTGCCCAGAAGCGCTCCCAAAAAATGAAACCTTCAAAGCTGCGTGGCTCTCCTTACCGAAAGTCTCTTGCTGACAGATCTAGCTCGAGCGTAATAGAAGAGTTTTCAGAGATGAAAGACTAAATTCTCAGTTCATCATCACCAAAACAAAATGCCTTTGGAAAGAAAGTCTAGGGGAATATCTACCGGATTTGAATCTAAGCCAGCATGACTTAGAATGGGGTGCCTCGATGGGCCTCCATTTCTTGGGCGAAATAAGGCATCTCAAGGTCCTAAAAGAGTGGCAATTCAGAGGGAAGGAGAAGGATTTATCAGATTTGCTCCTCAGGCAATCCAGATTCTCTTTGTTTTTTGACGGAGTAGCGAATGGCAATACTGGTTTGGCAGGGGCAAGAGGAATTATAAAAAACAAAGAGGGAAAAACTATGGCAAAGTTTGCTTGGGGATTAGGGCAGTCTTCCAACATGCAAGCTGAAGCCTTGGCACTTCTGCAAGGTCTCAAGCAAGCAAAGGCTACTGGTCTCTCAGAGGTCAGCATTATAGGAGATTCTCAAGCCATTATCAAAGTCTTAGTAGAGGACTCCTCTCCTGTTGACATTAGACTGGCAAGAGTCATTTGAAGAATCAGATCTTTGACGAAATATTTCCAGACTACAACCTTCCTCCATGTTTTGAGGGAAAATAATAAAGCTGCTGATTTGGAAGCCAAGAGGGCAGCTCCTCTTCCCGCTGGCTATCTTTTGGCAGACGGAAATGAGAGCTGGGACTTCATTCCTTAAAGATTGTCATGTTTTTCTGCATTTTGTTGAATCAGTTTGTTTGTCTATTTAAGATAGTGAAAATAACGGAGATAGACTCGATAGTATCGAGTAAATCTTGCGGGTTCCCAGGATTAGGGTCCTTTGAACAGTTAGTGGAAGAAATTTTAAGGGCTATGCTCGACCAAATGTAACCGGTGAAAGGCATTTTGGCCAAAGTCTAATATAAACCCATACCCGTTCTTTTAAAAAAAAAAAAAAACTGTGACATAGCTAGAGATAAATGTTTTGTTAACTGTAGGAGGTAGCAAAACGAAATGAACTCAGTTGTGCATGATAAATCTTCCATGGGAATTCAAAACAAAGTCTGTTCATAAATGTTGATTGCATGAGATAAGGATTTTGTATAGGACTGAAACATGTAGTCTTTGTAAAATGAATAGCCAACTCATTTTACAACTACACCTGTAAATATGTTTCTATGATCAAACAATGTGATAAATAACCAAGTTTCAGTTCAATGCATAAAAGAATGGGTCAATAAAAATAGAGTATTGGGCTTATGTTTGAAGATTTGGGTTTATATTTGAGTGCGAAGAGCCAAAATTACAGTGCACTGTCATATGTTGATGCAGTGTTTTATATTGGTCATTGAGCGGTGAAGAGTCATATGTCGATTGGATATGTTGAAGATTGGTTATTAAGCAGAATTGTATATTGGTTATTGGGCAGAGAAGTATTGCATATTGAAATATACATAGAGCTTCAATTTAAACTCAGTAAAAAACAAAATTCTGAGATTATATTAAGAAAAACAAAAAATTGTAACATGATTTTTGTTTTCTTCATATATTTCTATTTCAAAACAGAGATTAGAATTTTTATTTTTATTTTATTTTTTATTTTTATAGAGGTGTATAAAGGAGAATGTTTGATTGCATGAACAGAACATAAATTGGTTTTTGAATCAGAGAATAAGAAAAATGTTTGTTTCTTTTCTATAAAGGGTAATGATTTAAAAAGCAGTGAGTTATTGTTGCAGTGAGACAGAAATTAAACAAGCTTGCAATTCAATTGTTTTTAGAGGACATCAGAAAAAAGGTAAGCAGGATATTAGAGAAGCATTCGAAGAGAAAAAATGATTTCAAATTGAATGATCATTCAATCTCATAAATGCATTTCAATTTTAAGAAACCACTATTTTTCATTGCTTTTTCCAAGGAAAAGAAAATGAAATTTGAAAAACGAAAACATGGGTTTTCTTCAGAATGAGCCTAATTATGCTCTACACGGGTAGTTTTCTCAAATTAATTTCTATTTGGGATATTTTTATGGTTCTTTCAACCCCTATCTTGTAGATTGCGTGGGTAAAACAGTGGCTAAATTAAAAGTGAATGCTTAGTCATAAAAAAATTGGCTTCTTTTAGTGAGATGTAAGGGCAACTGGATATTGGATCCTTTAAATAAAGTTTTTGATATTGCTAATTTGAGAGGGACATGAATCCTGTGTCAGAATGTATTACAAAATTCAAGTTTTATTTGTTGTCTTCTCTGAAGCTGCTCATCCAGAATGGTATATTGGCATTTTATCATCAGAGGACGAATAGTGTAAAGTTTTTGTATTGTATGTTGATGGTGAAACCTCATCACACATCAGAGACATTCTTGTTCCCATCACTCCAAAATACATAGCCCAAGCCATACTTTTTCCACTGATAGGTGAAGAATATTACAAAGAGAAACACTTCAAAGAGAAATGATGAAATTTCTTTTTAGAAAAACAGAGGGAAGAAAAGGAGAGAAAGTAAAGAATGTCATCTACAGAAAAGGAGAAGAAGTACATGAAGGCATAGATATCCTTTTACAGGTAGCTCAAGAGAAATCTTCATCTTCAAGGGTTAGAGCCATAGGTACATCAGTAGGCAAGTAAGCATTTAGAAGCAAAAGGTCAAGGAGACAGAGGCAAGCATGAGGACATGCTTGAGAGTAAGCAAGGGGGAGATGTTGGCCGTCAATTTTGGTCTATTTTTGCTTAAGGAAACTTACTTAATCCTTATTTTTTCCATTCATTTTCCATCATATCCATCTCATTTTAATGTATTTTATGCATATTCAGGTATTTAATTCTAATCTTGCAATTTCTAGAAGTTTTTATGAAAATTGAGTTTCAAGTGCAATTTTGGATAGAATCAGAAATTCCCGTAATAGCTATGTGGATGACATATTTGCAGGACACTTGGGCTCAAGCTGGATGCATGAATGGAAAGCTTGAGAACTAGGACTAAACTAATTCCACTTGGTTTCATCAAAACATGCTTTATTAGGCCCGTCAAGGTTGGTCAAGCATGACTAGTCACCAAGAAAATCCCTAGGAAATAGGTCAGTTTTGTGATTTCATGGGATTGTCCATATTTCTTGGGATGGATTGAATGAATTCGACTTAGATAGATGGATATGAATAGATATGATTGTTAGAGATACTTTAGATCAATTTTTTTCATAAACTTCTATTTAAGCCAAGACTTTGAAGGCTTATGATATGTAATTTTTATATAACTTTATGCTGAGACATTTGAATATTGGAGATTAATTAGAAGAACTTCTTCTACTTTCATTTTTTTGTTCATTTGTGTGGTTGAGTGCTTGAAGTTTCAACATTTGATAACAGCCTCAAGTGTGCAAGACAAGGGTGGAGGGCCCCCACTCCAAGCTAAGTACACTTCATTATTAAACTAGCTTAATTTTCATGAACTAGTTGATTTAGATTCGTTTACTTGTTTTGCTTCAGATTTGCTTATTTGAATTAATGTGTGATGATCGTTGAATGGATATTGGTTTAATTCTAATCTACATATGAAGGGACACACAGGAATTTAAGTTAAATTCCCCTTCTATTTGATCTTGAACTAAAACTGAATTTCATTCTCATTTTCTTATTTGAAGTTATTTATGCATTTCTGGTTTGAAGTAATGGTGGTTATGATAGATTAGAATTGTGAAGAAGGACAATCTGGTCCTCCTTAGTTAAGAGCCTTTTCTTTTACATCTTCTGCATCATAAACCATTGTTATTTAGTGCTCTTAGATTTATCTTCATGAAAGTAGTATTGTAGGGAAAGACAACTTGGTTCTCCTAAGTTAGGAGCCTTATCCCTCACATATTACATAAGTGAATTAGAAATTGTTAAAATAGGTTTGTATTTGTAATATGTACTTCTTTGACTCTTCAAATTTTATCTTCTAAGTTTGGCTACATCTGATATCCATATACTGTGGACTTGCCTCCAAGTTTTACAAACCCAAAATGATAATTAAATACTTGTGTTAATTTATGTTAATAAATTAGCCCAACATGGACCATCGGATCCACTAGCGCAGATCGACGATGGAGGATTGACGTGTCAGTTTAAATGTTTAGAGTGAATGCTAACCGTTAGATCGGAGAAGATTTGGATGGCGGAGATCAACCGATCGGAGATTAGAGATATAAAATGATAGCGGAAAGGCGATGGACCAAAAGATGGATCCGCCGATAATTATGTTCGTGGATGTATAAAATTTGAGATCCAGATAAAGCGTTCAGAGTGGGGTTTTCTTTGGATTTCCCGTGTTTCTGTGTATTTCGGTAAAAGGGTATGGTCCTGGGTTTTTAAAGCCTAACACATTTGAAGAACACTTCCAATAAAATTCTGAGGGTGTCAACCATAGACCCACGATTGATAACTATTAAAGTAAGGGATTATGGCTAAAGTAACAAAATTTTGATTACATTAACATTAACATTAAGTTTGAGGGAGATTACATTAACATTGTTGCCCACAAATACCCGTTTGTAACGGTTCGTAGGAGCATCACCAGTTTAAATATAGTTTAATTGGTAACCCTAATAGTTTAATGTCAATTGGTTATTGTTGACATTGTTGTGCATTAGGGAAACTTCTATTCCTGTTTAGTGATGATATTGTCTGGCAATAAGGTTACTGTTGAATTTGTCATGGACTAGAACCATTAGCTAGAGACATATGTTTGTTACACAATGTTGTTAATAAAGTAGTTGTTCCAAAAATTCTGATTGTATTAAATATTTTTGTCTTGTTTTTGGCATATGTAGGGGCCTTATGCATCTTAAGGAAATCCATTCTTGTAATAAAAAAACTTTACTTATATAATTAGTGTTGGTTTGTAATTTTACAGTGATAAATAAATTGGTTTTATCTCAAAACATATTAATTTTAATTCATATAGAATTTGTTTTATAAATTGCTTAAATGTTTTTTTTTTTTTTTTATGAATTAAGATTTTAGACACATGAGCTTCCATTCATCTATTTATGCAGATATCGTAGTAGTATTGAATGTTAATAAATAAATATTTTAGTATTATATTTAAAGTAATTTTATAGTTTATATTGTAATTTTTCTTATTTTAAATAATTACTACATATAAATATAATTATTTTATATAATCCACATTTTCCATTCATCTATTTATATATAATAATAATATTGAATGTTAATAGATATCATAGAAGTATTGAATGTTAACAGATAAATGTTTTAAACTTATTTTCAAACTCGTTTATAAACTATATGTAATTTTTCTGATTTTGAATAATTACCCCATAATCCACATTCCATTAATATAGGGTATTTAAAAAAAAGGATATAATGAAAACCCCTCAATAATATAATTATTGTTTTATTTCCAAGTATAAAAATGATGTAGGAGCAGATAGGCCTAGCCAGCAATGTGATGGTGTGGTCACATGTTGTGGCTAATGAAAGTTTGGAGGAAGAATTGGTTGTTTCATTTTATTAATTGCAAAGTATGTAAGTAGTTAATTGTTGCCTAATTCTAAATAGAATTGAGATAAGTGGCAAGTGATCCTCCCTGCGTGGAGATCAAGCCAAGTAGTTAGAATGATTAGTTAGGGTAGGATTTGATTTCTAAATATATTGTGAATTCCTTCATTTGTGGAAGGAGATGGTTAGATAGAACATATATGTATTTTCCTTCTTTTCTGAAAGAGACAGAGAGATAGGATTCATGATGGAGTTGTATACCTACAGGCAGATTAGGAATAGAGGCCACTAATTTGAAGAATCAGGCCAGAGAGAAAAGATTCAGGAGAGGATTGAGTGGAGCGAGAACAAGAATAGTGTTTGGATTGTATTTGAAACAGAGGCCTTTTATTTGTGTAATCAGGCCAAGGTGAGACTCTGTAATTATTTTTACCAATGAATGAATGATATTTTCTATGTGATCAACTATCGAGCCTGTGGAAACCCTCGTTGGGCTCCTATTTCCTTTGTATTCGGGCGAATATTTATTCCTTTTTTTTTCATGCGTCACATCTAAATCGCGCGATTAATAGAAGTTCAAGGCCTTTATAAATATCATTGTTTTGGTATAGATTTAATCCTAACAGTCGGATCACCCTTATTAGGTCGGTGAAGCTTATTTGCATTGTTTTGGTCCTGCGAGCGTAAATCCAATTTACACTAAGATTTAGCGCAAAACACAGTCGGATTCGAAATCCAGACTTGAAATTTCATCGACGAAAACCTATACCCTTATCGGGTCCATAAGAATGATCAGATCGGTGCATTGAAGTAGAAGGAGCTTGGAAGGTGGACTTGTGATTGTACGATTCAATCATGGTCATTGGATTGTGAATAAATTACAACCATTGGATCGCGAAAGAGGTTTTGTAACAGTGGAAGTGGTTTACGGGCGAGTGAAAGGCCATAAGCTGTATTGAAGGGCAGTCGCCCGATCCCATTAAACGTTCGACACGTAGCACGAGGTCGAATAGGGAAACCGCTTTATCGAGTTAATTCCCGTGTTGCTTGTCCGCCCGAAATAGATGTGAAGCATCGAATCCACTACGTGCAGATCGGTGGTGGAGGATTGACGTGTCAGTTTAAATGTTTGGAGTGAATGTTGACTGTTAGATCGGAGAAGAATTAGATGGCGGAGATCAGCTGATCGGAGATTGGAGATATAGAATGACAGTGGAAAGGCGATGGACCACAAGATGGATCCGCCGATAATTATGGTCGCGGATGTATAAAATTTGAGATCCAAATAAAGCGTTCGGAGCGGGGTTTTCTTTGGTTTTCCTGTGTTTCTATGTATTTCGGTAAAAAGGTATGGTCTTGGGTTTTTAAAGCCTAATGCATTTGAAGAACGCTTCCGATAAGATTTTAAGGGTGTAAACCATAGACCCACGACTGATAATTGTTAAAGGGATTATGGCTAAGGTAACAAAAGTTTGATAAGGGTTAAGAGTCCCGATAGGGTGTTTAGGGTGTGGAAACCATATGGTTGCATCAAAAAACCACTATTAACATCACCATTAACATCAACATTAAAACATAACCTTTCTATTAATACCTAAACTTTAACATTTTTTTGTTAAAATGTTATTAATTTTAGTATTATTTTTTAGGTTGATTAAGGTTTTAAGAGCTGGTTTTAGGTTTTCCCATTACATTTTAAGTTTATTTTAAGATTTATAATAATATTAAATTTTATGTTAAATTTCAAACGTTATATTTCAGATTAATAAAATTATTTTTGTAATTAAAAACTTTATTTGTATAATTAGTGTTGGATTGTAAATTTACATAAATTAATCATGTGGTTAACATGGTTTTAAAACCAATTTTAAAATTTAATAATAACGTTAAAATTTATATTAATGGTCTAATGTTGTTTTGTGACAAAGATTGTCTTTATATGAAAATCAACCATGGTCCTATGTCACATTGTGATAAATATTGTCTTAATATGAAAACCAATCATGGCCAAACATGGTCCAATGTCACATTGTGACAAAGATTATGTGAATATGAAAATCAACCATGGTCAACAATGGACGACCATATTTATTTTAGGGTTTATGATATTTATTCGAACGTCATATTGTCACATAGATTGTATATAAAAATCAATCATGGTCAACTATGGTCAATATGAAAATCAAGCATCGCCAATCATGGTTAGTCATGGTCCAACATCACATTGTGAAAGAACTGTCTCAACATGAAAATCAACCATGGTCAACCATTGTCGACCATGGTCAACTATGTTTCAACATCGCATTTTGACGAAGACTGTCTCAATGTGAAAATCAACCATGGCCAATCATTGTCAACTATGGTCAACCATGGTCAATAATCATGTTCACATTGTGACGAAGATTGTCTCTTTGTCCAATGTCACATTATGATAAAGAATGTCTCAATATGCTAATCAACCATGGTCAATCATCGTCAACCATGGCCATTCATGGTCAAACATGGTCCAACATCACATTATAAGAATTATTGTCTCAATATGAAAATCAGCCATGTCAACCATCTTCAATCATGGTCTACCATGGTCAAATGCCGCATTGTGACAAATATTGTCTCAAATGAAAATCAATCCATTGTATTTATTAGTCCCTTAGGTTTATAATATTAATCCTTTCAATTTATTAATCTAAGGGTCCATATTCCTGTGGTATATTATTATTAATAGGGTTTATAATATTAATTCTAAGGTTCAATATAAATCCCTTGGGTTTAAAATCATGGTCAACCATGGTCAACCATGTTTCAATGTTACATTATGACAAAAATTGTCTCATTATGAAATCAACCGTGTTAAACCACTGTCAATCATCATTAACCATGGTCATTCATGGTGAAACATGATCCAATGTCACATTATAACAAAGATTATGTCAATATGAAAATAAACCATGATCAAATGTCGAATTGTGACAAAGATTCTCTCAAAACCATGCTCAATCATGGTCAACCATGGTTAATCATGTTCAATGATGGGCCAACGTCACATTGGCACAAATATTGTCTCAATATCAAAATCACCATCGTCAACCATCATCAACCATGGCCTAACGTCTCTTGGGTTATTAATTTGAGGGTCCATATTCTTAAGGTATAATATTATTTATAGGGTTTATAATATTAATCCTAAAGTTTAATATAGGTACCTTAGGTTTATAATCTATTGGTTTTATATATAAATTCCTTGGGTTTATAATATTAATCCTAAAGTTTTATAATATTAATCCTAAGATTTATAATATTAATCTTAGGGTTTATGTTCATAGGGTTTAATATTAATCGTTGGGTCTAATGTTATTCCTCTCAGTTTATAATCCCTCATGTTTTTAATATTAGTCCAATGCTTTTAGTAATCGCTTTGGTTTATAATATTGATCCTAGGGTTTTAATATTAATCATAGGGTTTGTATTCCTAGCGTTTAATACTAAACCTATGGTTTAGAATATTAATCTTAGGGTTTAATATTAATCTCTTTAGTTTATAATCCCCTTCATTTATAATATTAATCCCTTAGGTTTATTAATATTAGGGTTTATGTTCTTAGGATTCAATATTAATCATAAGGTTTAATGTTATTCCCTTGGGTTTTTCATATTAATCACTCGGGTTTATTAATCAGATAAGTCTCTTTGTCCAACGTCGCATTGTGACAAAGATTGTATCAATATGAAAATAAACAACTTTCAACCATCATCAACCATGACAATTCATATCCATGGTCCAACATCACAAGATTTGAGAAATATTGTCTCAATATGAAAATCGACCATGGTCAACCATTTTAAACCACATTCAACAATGGTTGTATATGTGGTTTTATTAGTGGTCTACCATGGTCCAACATCACATTACGACAAATATTGTCTCAATATGAAAATCAATCATGTTCAACAATGGTCCAATGTTGTATTGTGAGAAAGGATTTAATATTAATCCTTAGGTTTAACATTAATCCATGGTTGATTAATCTCTATTAATCCTAAGGTTTAATGTTATTCCCTTGGATTTAAAATCTCTTGGGTTCTTAATGTTAATCACTTGGGTTTATTAATGAGATAGGTTTATAATACTAATCCTAAGTTTTTAATATTTAAATTCCTTGGGTTTATGATATTAATTCCTTATGTTTAATATTATTCCTACGCGTTTGTAATCCCATGGGTTTATTTGTCCCTTGCATTTATGATATCAATCCCTTGGGTTTATTAATCTAAGATTTCATATTCCTAGGGTATAATATTATTCATAAGGTTTATAATATTAATCCTAGGGTTTAATTTAAATATCTTGGGCATATAATACAAATTCCTCGGGTTTATGAATCCCTTGGTTTAGAATATTAATATCTCGGGTTTCATATTAGTATCAGTCTCTTGGATTTATTTTAAGTTTAATATTAATATCTTGGATTTATAATTTTTAATATTATGGCTTATAATATTAATCCCCTAAGTTTATAATAATAATCTCTTCGGTTTACCGATCCCTTGGGTTTATAATATCATTCTTATGGGTTTATTAATATAAGGGTTCATATTCCTAGGGTATACTATTATTGATAGAGATTATAATATTAATCCCAGGGTTTAATATAGATCCCTTAGGTTTATTATTCCCTTAGGGTTATACTATCGATCATGGTAAGCCATTATCAATAATAGACAACCATGGTCAACCATGCTTGAATGTCACATTGTCACAAGGATTGTCTCACCATGAAAATAAATGATCTTTATTTTAGTGTCTGCAATATTTATATTTAAGCTTACGAATGTTGGGTTTATAATATTAGTCCCTTGGGTCTAATATTATTCCCTTGGGTTCATAATCCCTTAGGGTTTTAGTATTAATACCTTGGGTTTGTTATTCATTTGGGTTTATAATATCAATTCCTTGGGTTTATTATTACCTCATATTTATAATATCAATCATCCTCAACCATGGTTGAATGTCACATTGTCACAAGGATTGTCTCATCATGAATAAATCATTTCTATTTCAATATTTGTAATATTTATATTTGGGTTTACAAATGGTGGGTTTATAATATTAATCCCTTGGGCTTAATATCATTCCCTTGGGTTCATAATCCCTTGGGGTTTTAGTATTAATCCCTTCGTTTTATTATTCATTTGGGTTTATAATGTAAATAAGTTGGCTTTACTATTCCCTTAGGTTTATAATATCAATCATGGTCAAACATTGTCAATCATAGCAAACCATGGTAAACCATGTTTGAATATTACATTGTGACAAGGATTGTCTCACCATCAAAATAAACCATGTTTATTTTAGTGTTTGTACTATATTGGGTTTATAATATTAGTCTCATGGGTTTAATATTATTCCTTTTGGTTCATAATCCCTTGGGGTTTTAGTATTAATCCCTTAGTTTTATTATTCCTTTGGGTTTATAATATCAATCCCTTGGGTTTATTATTCCCTTAGGTTAATAATATCAATCATGGTCAACCATGGTTGAATCTCGCATTGTAACAAGGATTGTCTCACCGTAAAAATAAATCATGTTTATTTTAGTGTTTGTAGTATTTATATTTGGGTTTACCAAATTTGACTTTATAATATTAGTCCCATGGTTGAATGTCGCATTTTGACAATGATTGTTTCACCATGAAAATAAACCATGTTTATTTTATTGCTGTAATATTTATATTGGGGTTTACCATATTAGTCCCATGGTTGAATGTCCCATTTTGACAAATATTGTCTCACTATGAAAATAAATCATGTTTATTTTGGTCTTTGTAATATTTACATTTGGGTTTACGATTGTTGGGTCTATAATATTAGGCCCTTGGGTTTAATATTATTCCATTGGGTTCATAATACCTTGGGGTTTTAGTATTAATCCCTTGGGTTTATTGTTCATTTGGGTTTTAATATCAATCCCTTGGGTTTATTATTCAACCAAAGTTTATAATATCAAACATGATCAACCATGGTTGAATGTCACATTGTGACAAGGATTGCCTCACCATGAAAATAAATCATGTTTATTTTAGACATTGTAATATTTATATTTGTTTTTATGAATGTTGGGTTTATAATATCAGTCACTTGGGTTTAATATTATTCCCTTAGGTTTATAATATCAATCCGTTGGTTTTATTATTCCCTTTGGTTTATAATATCAATCATTGTAAACCATTGTCAATCATAACCAAAATGGTCAACCATGGTTGAATGTCGCATTGTGAGAAGAATTGTCTCACCATCAAAATAAAACATGTTTATTTTAGTGTTTGTAGTATTTATATTTGGGTTTACCAATGTTGGGTTTATAATGTTAGTCCCATGCTTGAATGTCACATTTTGACAAAGATTGTTTCACCATGAAAATAAAACATGTTTATTTTAGTGTTTGTAATATTTATATTTGGGTTTATGAATATTGGGTTTATAATATCAGTCCCTTGGGCGTAATATTTTTCCCTTCGGTTCATAATCCCTTGGGGTTTTACTACTACTCCCTTCAGTCTATTATTCATTTGGGTTTATAATATCAAAATTTGGGTTATTTTATTCCGTTAGGTTTATAATCTAAATCGTAGCCGAACATGGTGAACCATGTTTGAATATTGCATTGTGACAAGGATTGTCTCACCATCAAAATAAACTATGTTTATTTTAGGGTTTGTAGTATTGATATTTTCCTTTACTTGATGTGAAGTTTATAATATTAGTCCCATGGGTTTAATATTATTCCCTTGAGTTCATAATCCCTTGGGTTTTAGTATTAATCCCTTGGGTTTATTATTCATTTGGGTTTATAATATCAATCCCTTGGGTTTATTATTCCCTTTGGTTGATAATATAAATCATGGTAAAGCATTGTCAATCATAGCCAAACATCGTCAACCATGGTTGAATGTTGCATTGTGACAAGAATTGTCTCACTGTCAAAATAAACCATGTTTATTTTAGTATTTCTAGTATTTATTTTTGGGTTTACCAATGTTGGTTTTATAATATTAGTCCCTTGGTTGAATGTCACATTTTGACAAAGATTGACTCACCACGAAAATAAACCATGTTTATTTTAGTGTTTATAGTGTTTATATTTGGATTTAACAATATTGGGTTTATAATATTAGTCCCATGGGTTTAATATTATTCCCTTGGGGTTTTTGTATTAATCACTTAGTTTTATTATTCCTTGGGGTTTATAATATCAATGCATTAGGTTTATTATTTCCTTAAGTTTATAATATCAAACATGGTGAACCATTGCCAATCATAGACAACCATGGCCAACCATAGTTGAATGTCACATTGTGACAAGGATTCTCTCACCATGAAAATAAACCATGTTTATTTTAGGATTTCTAATATTTATATTAGGGTTTACCAATGTTGGGTTTATAATATCAATCATGGTCATCTTTATGTTTATCTTGTGTTTGTAATATCAATTCCTTGTGCTTCTTGATCCCTTAGGTTTTTAATATTTATCTCTTGGGTTCACTAATTCCTTAGGTTTATAATATTAGTCATTTTTGTTTAATATTATTCCCGTTGGTTCATAATCCATTGGGATTTTAATATTAAACCCTTAGGTAATAATAAACAAAAGAGACTAATATTATAAACCCAATGTATACAAACCCTAAGATAAATATTAAACATACTAAAGCCTATGAATAATCATAATAATATAATATAATACAAGTTTATATTAATAAATAATTTCAATGTTAATCATAATAAATAAATATATAAGAATATAGTTGCTATTATTTGTATAGTTATAATATGGCTTATTGTTATTAATTATATAATATGGAAATTATTATTGTATATAAATTATAATTGGTATATTATTATAATATAATAATAATATTATAACTATTATATAATATTATACTTAAGATATATGTTATTTTTTTCTTTATATTAATAATTATTATATATTATTGTAATAATATATAGATAATCTAATAATTGTTATAAGCTATCTTATTATTAATTAATACATATTTATGAGTTTATATTATATTATATATTAATAATATTAATATAATAATAATATATACAATTCTAGTTGTTAGTATTTAATATATATAATAAGTCTAAATCCTGGTGTATATTATATAGTTATTAATAGTCTTAAATACGGATAATAATTATTAATGTGGTTGATATAAGTCTATCTACGTATATTAATCACATTAAATGTAGTTGTATATATGTTTCATATACATCTATAAACGTTTATCAATCACATTAGTACATGTAGTTGAAAATGCACTTGTTTCAGCGTGTAAGGAAATTTTCCATTAACAAAAGAAATGCTTCATGTGTAGTCCATAAGTGATTTAACAAGATTTTTAGTTTACCATTTTATCTTTCGGGAACTTTTTTACATAGTTGTTTAATTGCCTACTACCTATTATTGCTCCGAGTTGATTCTCCTTCAGCAGCAACAGATTTCAGAAAACCCATTCCAGCGTCGATGCTTTTAGATTTCATTTCGATGGATAAAGGAAGCGGCTTAAAGAGGGCGTTAATGAGGGTGTACTAGAAAGATATCTGCAAAGCACAGTAGTTTGTAGGCAGTAGTAGTTTACAAAGGCATAAATCCCAATGCTTGGAGGAAAGCTTTCTATTTCTAGGAGGCCACAGATCTCAAGTTGAGTAAACTGCATGAGTATAGAAAATTCATTTTACTAATGTGTCATGCTAATCTGAAAATCGTATCCACATCCTTACAGATTTCATTGCAGTGGATAATGGAAACACATTAGGCATTAATGATGGCACAACCCCTAATTTGACAGCACAACCCCTCTCTCGAATCTTCTAATCACATCTTTACAAGTAAAATTTCCGAAAGCCATGATTTCCACACCGCGAGATGTTGGCTGGAATGCACTGTGCTGTGAATAATTAATTAATGTGAGTGGAAACCGTTACCACCACGACCCTCGAAAAAAATAATCAAAGAGGGCAAATTAAAAAAAATTCTCCTCATATAACGTAATACGATCAACATGCCTTAATCAACATTTTTAAAGTATTAGTAAATATTTTTTTTTTCCAATCATTAAGTGTTATACTCAAATTAAAAATTACGCTTTGAAAAAAATGTATAAAAAATTAAAATTTGTATTAATTAACATATATTAATAAGTTAAGAAGTGAAGTGCATATATTAATTATTGGTTCATGTTTAAAGTAGGGATTTGTTTAAAATTTTACACATTTATAACTTTATTTTTGAAAATTTAAATAAGGGTGGGAAATAGTTTATAATAAAAATTTATACAAATTTTTATTTATTTTATGCAAATGGCTTATTTAAATTAATGGGCTAAGAAAAGTATTCCGTAGTACACAATATGTCGCCATTTATTTTAATATTGAAATAATATCAATAATTTATTTTTAGCGTTTTAGTTTAAAATAAAGTCACTACTACAATATTAAAATCATGCATAAACATTGTAACTATATTATAAATATCACATTTCAATACAAATATAAAATCATGCATAAACATTTGTAACTCATAAATTTATAAATTATCACATATTCATAACTATAGCATAAAATATGGTGAATAAGATTATTTAACACTATATTATAAATATAATATACATAAAATTTCAATTAATATTCCATAATATTTATAAAATATATTTTTTAATTATTGAAAAATAACTAAAATTTTTTAAATTAAATGATCAATATTAAATTAATAACATTAATCACTCCTTCCCTAATTGTAAATAGGGATAATAAAAAGCATCTAAAAGGTCAATGCCATAGCCTTAGAAGCCAAACAACACTTCTTGACTCTTCTGTGTAACTGAGTTCCCCTCAATAGTTCGCGTCAATACTGTCTTGGCAGAGAGTAATAATAATATGCATCCGAATCCCTGCCTTGGAAGACTTATAATAAGAAGCAGAGAGTAATATTAAGATGCATCCCAATACCTGCCTTGGCGACTTATACAAAGGTGTTGTTTATTAAGGCCACACATTATGTTTTAATTATTTTTTTAATTGGTTTAAGTCGAAAGTAATGTTTTAATTATTTTTTAAAAATTTGTTTGAATCGATTTTTAATAGTGAAAATCTCCTGAAACACCCAAAATACTAAAGTTTCACTACTATAAAGGTTTCCCAAAACTTCTACAGACTTCTTACCAAATTGTGGGCAAACTACTCTGAAACGAAACAACATTAACAAAAGTACTTATTGATGTTTCTGGTTGACTAATCAGTCGCATCCAAAGATTCATAACAGAGAAAAATTCCCCCATCTTGAAGCAAAATATTTCTTTCACTCAGAATCTTCCATATGCTCTCTACTCGTCAATGCAAGAAGATATAGCGAACTTATCGGAGTTAAGTTTGATTTCTCTAGAATGAATGCGACCACGCGCCCTTCAAAATCACAGCACACCCATCGTAAGAAGTCGTGGAAATCTCAGTTGAAGGATTCATCTTTTTTTCAAAATGGGAGGGCGAGGAGGGAGGAGGTGAGTCGCCTTTTGAAGCTATATATAGCTTAGAGTGTTGGGGATTTTTCTGATAAAATCCCAAAAACAAAAAAAAAAAAACTTTGCACATAGAGACAATGCTCTTTTTTTCCACAGAAATTTTAACACAGCGGAAACATAAAAAAATCCTGAGTAGCGGACAGAGTTTTGTGCTCCAAAGATTTCTATTCATAAAAGGATTGTTGTTACAGATTATAATCTTCCTCTCTCACAGAGGGATTCACCAATTACAATTCACTGTAGTGTGAAAATTACATATATATATTTCTCACGCTGCTGTGTGCTTCCCTTTGCATACATAGAACATTACATACGCACTGTTGTGCCTTCCTTTTCAATTGCTCTCACTTGCCAAAAACATGAAACATTACATTTATATATGACAACAAAAAAAATTACTTACTTGCCATGCTTCCCTAAAAAAAATAATAATTAAATGGCTTTACTGGCTTTTACTTGTGCCCATACTCCCGCTGAAATAAAAAAGGTAAAATTAAAAACTTCACCAAAACTTACCAACCCTCAGTAAATTTGCATTTACTGATTTACTGACATAAACGACGGTAAAGAAACTTTTACTTCACGTCAAATTTATTTGCAGCAGGCCTGTACTTCGATCATATTTCAATTTGGCTTTGGAAACCCATTGGGTCCTAGCTTTATTACATAGCACTCACATATGAGAAATTGTGTGCCCTTGGTTTCCCCGATTGCAAAAATACTGTGGACCCGATAATCTATCAAAAAGAATAAATACTATCGTCGAGTCCGGCCCATCGGCAATTGCACATTTATAAAAAGTTATGCTCCACTTTAAAATGCCGATAGCGATACGTCGATGCGATATCGGCAATCGCTTCTCGCAAACAACAAAAGAAACTTTATATCTCCCTCACTGCCATTTCGCCAATGCGATATCGGCGGATCGCTCATCGCTGGAGTTCTGTGTCGCTGTACTACTCACTGCTGAAGTGTTCGTCACTGAAGTCGCTGGGGTCGTTCATCGCTGAAGTCGCTAGGCTGCTGCACTCCTTCACCCGATGCGTAGTTGGAATTACGTTTTCAACACTCCCCTTTAATTTCAACTGCTGGGCATTCAGTCATACCCAAACATTTTCTCAAAAACTCAAAGATTTTCTGGTCCAGTGGCTTTGTCAAAATGTCTGCAACCTGTTCTTGAGTGCTGCAATGTTGTAAAATGATTTTTCCATTGTTCACCAATTCTCTGATGTAATGGAACCTTGTATCAATGTGTTTCGTTCTCTTATGAAACATTGAATTCTTTGACAATGCAATAGCTGAGCTATTGTCACAAAAAATCACTGTCGCTTTTGCCTGCTCTTGGCCTAACCTCCTCAACATCCTTCTCATCCAAACTGTTTGACATGCTGCTGCTGTAGATGCCACATATTCAGCCTCTGTTGTAGACAATGCTACAATGGACTGCTTCTTAGAAGCCCATGAAATGGCTCCTGAACCCATATGAAAAACATAACCGGAAGTGCTCTTCCGATCATCAACAGTTCCAGCCCAATCACTATCAGTGTATCCAACCAAATCTGAATGTTCTGAGACATTATATAAAATTCAAAACATTTTGGTACCTTTGACATACCTCAAAATTCTTTTTGCTACCTGCCAATGTGCCTCCTTTGGCCTCTCCATGAATCTGGAAATTAAACTAACTAACAGCATACATAATATCAGGCCTGGTTGCTGTTAAATACATAAGGCTGCCTACAATACTCTTGTACAAACTAGGATCAAAATCCTTGCTGCTCTCCTCTCTGCTGAGTTTTAATCCCATCACTGTGGGAGTGATCGCTGCCTTGCATTCTTGCATGTTAAATATGCTTAATACTTGATTTACATATCTTGCGTGAGATAAAAATTCCTTTTTCATTTTAATCTACTTCTATGCCTAAGAAGTATCTCAAGAAACACCCATGTCAGTCATCTCAAATTCTTTTTTCATGACTGATTTAAAATTTCAATGAGGTAGTCATCATTACCTGTAAAAATCACATCATCAACATACAACACTACAATTAAAATCTTACCATCCTTTTCTTTGATGTAGACGGTGGGTTCTCCTTCACATTTGTCAAATTCATTTTCCAGTAGATAGGAATCTATCCTACTGTACCATGCTCTTGGCGGCTTGCTTCAGCCCATAAAGAACTTTCTTCAATTTGCACACTTTGTGCTCTTCACCTTTCTTCTCATATCCTAGAGGTTGTTCGACATAAACCTCTTCCTTTAACACTCCATTTAGGAATGCTGACTTCACGTCCATTTGGTAGACTTTCATTTGTTTTGTGCTGCTATGGACAGCACTGCTCTCACGGTTTCCATCCTTGCAACCGGTGCGAAAGTCTCCTCATAATCTCTCCCATACTGCTGCTTGTAGCCTTTGACAACCAGCCTTGCTTTGTGCCTTTCTATTCTGCCTTCAGCATTGCTCTTGGTCTGGTCTTGTAAACCCATTTCACTACAATGACTTCTTTACCTTTTGGTAGCTCAACCAAATCCCATGTTTTGTTTCTTTCTATGGCATTCATCTCCTCATCCATAGCTTCTATCCATTTCTTATCTTTAATTGCATCCTCGAAATGAATAGGATCATAAACATGACAAAACAAGGCAAATAAGGAATTCATTCCTTCATCATAAATATCACTTAGATTTCTAAACTTCTTACCTCTTTCATTTGGTGTGCAAGTGCTTGAAGACGCACTTGAATTTCCTCCTTGTGGTGTGCTTGGAGAAGCACTCTCATTTATCCTCAATGGTGTCCCTTGCTGTCCTTGTGTTGGCGCTACTATTTGGGGATGCATTTCAGCCACCTCCTCATCATCTTCATCATGAGACAAACAGTTTTTAACATTCACTATTTTCTCTATGCTTCCATTCCAAGCTTCCTCTTCAATGAATTGAACATCTCTGCTGACGAAAACCTTCTTGGTAGATGGGATATACAACCTGTAGGCTTTGGATTCCTCACTGTATCCAATGAAGATACATTTCTCCCCTTTGCTGTCCAACTTCCTCCTTAGCTGATCTGGAATGTGTGCATAGGCCACACATCCAAAAACTCTCATGTGGGTGACTCCTTGCTTTCTTCCACTCCATGCTTCTTCCGACACCTTGTTCATCACTGCTTTTGTAGGACACCTGTTCAGAATATACACTGCACAATGTACAGCTTCAGCCCAATAATCATTTGGCAAATGCTTTGCCTTCAACATGCTCCTTGCCATATCCATGATTGTCCTGTTTTTCCTCTCGGCAACTCCATTTTGTTGCGGAGTGTACCTTGCTGTAAATTGCTTATTAATTCCATTTTCTCTACAAAATCGTAGAAACTCCTTGGAGATAT
>APFE031134648.1:6121-52662 GCA_000404065.3 Pinus taeda
AATACTCAATGTCAGAATCTAACTGAAATTGTGTGTGGTCATATTCTGAAGATGTTTCAAAATTTTCTAATGTGTTTAGAATTTGACTATCTTCATGGTAAAGACAAGTTGTATAGTGTCCTCATCATCGATCCATTCATTGTCTCCTACTTCTATAATTGTTTTGCTGGAGGATACAAATTGAATTTCTTTGTCGAACTACCATCAGAAATGTACATATCCCTAGATCTGCAACTAATGAAAGCATCAACTGTGGCTAGTGAAGGTCTTACTAACATGATTGGGTGCCCTCCTAAATTACTCTTGGGAGTCAAAATTATGAAATCTACTGGATATTGCCAAGAATCTAAGGAGACTTAAATGTCTTCTAATATGCCATCTGGTTTGATTATTGATCTATCTGCGAGCTGCAGTAAGGTGGGTGTAAAAAGAAGATTAGGAAGTTTAAGCTGTTCCATAGTCTGTCTACTCATAATGTTGATAGTAGCCCCTAAGTCAATCAATGTGTTTGGAATTTCTATCCCATTAATATGTGTCTTGACAATTGGACTACCTAGATCTACATACTTCTGCATGGTAATTTTTCCCATCATGATATCTGCAATTTTTCCTACCAGGTGGATTCTTCTTGTATCTCTTGGTTTCCTTCTTGGTATTTTGGGACTCAACTCCTTTATTGTTTTTGCTAGAATAGGAATTTCTCTAATGGCTTGTAGCAAGGGAATCTTGATACAGACATTCTTTAATTCATCTATAAAATCATAGTTAGGCAACAAGATTTGTTTTTCCACCACTTTGTCAATTTGTAATATTTCAGGGAAAGGAGGTGTAGATGAAGATGCAGGTTGCTCAACAATAGGAGTTGTGAGGGTTGACTCGTTTTCTTTTTCTTTGTGGATGTTTGGATTTTGAAGAGATTCCTCCTTAGAACCTTTATTAACCTTAAGAGAATATTCCTCAGAAATACCTTGCTTTTGAACATCTATAGAAGGTTTTTCTAAAACTCTACCAGACTTGAGTTGTACATCATTAAGAGGTACAATCATATAGGTAGGAAATTGTTGTCCTTCTACCATGTAAGCATTCTGAGGATTTTTATTGTTAGGATTTGGCAATGGCTGAGTTGGTAGTTGATTTGTCTTTTGTTGAAATGGAAGCAAGAGTTGAGGATTTGGATTTTGTTGAGAAGGTCGTTGTTGTGGAAATGGTAATGAAAGTTGTGGGCTTTGATTTGGAAGTTGTGGATTTTCTTGATTTTGAAAAGATGGAGGATATTGATAAAATTGAGCAAATATTCCATAAGGATTTTGTATCCTTTCTGCCCAGGATTGATATGAATTTTGAGGTTGGGGCTAAGGTTTTTGCCAAGAATTCCAATTTGGTGGGGGCTGAAAGTTCATAGGATTGTTAAATCCTTGGTTTTGTTGCTCCTGCCAAGGTTTTCTTGAAACAAAACACATGGATTCTACTGAATTTGGATCTTCTTGAAAGATAGCTTTGAGCCCAGGGATTGAAGGGCAACCCTTGGCTTCATGAATTTCTGAGAAAATAATACATGTTTCTACAACTTTTGCATCCAAGGGGCATTCCCTTAGAGCATGTTTCTTCCTACATTTTGGACAAAAGATGGCCAAAGCATCAGCTTCTTTTTTTTGCTTGTTTTGAATTTTAAGGGTGTCAAGTTGTTCACTAAGACTCCCTACAATATTAGTTTTGAATTCATCAAGCATATTGCCAATCTTTGCCCTAATTACTGATCTAGTTGGAGATTTGTTTTCTCTAATAAGAGAAGGATCTCTAGGCCCCTTTCCCGTTTTAGATTTTCCCCTTGAGAGATGGACACATAGTTCTGCAATATCATGAAGTGGAAGTTGAGAAATATCTCCCTTCCCCATCATGTTTAAAATATCTATCCATTCATCTCTAATGGCTTTCAATAGAAGGGCTTTCAAGGTTTCCTCATCTAAGTTACTCATTTTGCTCTCTTAAAGTTATATTGAATCTTTTCAAGTAAATTCCTCCAAGTTTTCATTTCTTTTTGCATCATTTTGAATACCTCCATCCTTGTGATTGGTGGGGTAACAATAGTCTAAAGTATCTATCCAAAAATCTTCATTTTCATTCCACAAAAGTCCTAATAGATTGGGTGACTATCCCATGAACCATTTCAAAGCGGCTCCCTTCAATGTTGAAGGAAACAATTTGAGTTTTTGAGAGTCTTCCATATAGTCATAGGTTCGGCACACGACTTCAAACTCAAACAGAAATGTTTCAGGATCCTCACTTCGCAACCCATCAAAGTTGGGGAGGACAGATGGTGAGATGTTTTTCATTGTTGTGTGAGTTTCCTCATCAACTATAGAGAATCCAAATGAGTTATCTCCTTCCCTATTTCTTCCATTATTACCTCCACCTCCACCATTGTTGCCTCCATTATTTCCTCCTCCTCTACCTCTACCCCCAAATCCATTTACTACTTCCTTCATCATGATAGTTTCCTCAGAGTCTTCTGGTTGTTCTATCAAGGGTGGACGAGAGAGAGTTTCTTCCTTCTCTTCTTCGGGTGATTCTACTTCTTTGATTACAATATGCTCTCCTGTAGAATTGAAGAAAGGGTCTTCTACTAGATGAGATTTGGTAGATAGTGTAGGAGAATCCTCTAATTCAGCTGCTGCTCCTTGAATTCCAGGAATCTTAAGGCTAGGAGTAGATGGTGGTGAATCTTGTCTATGCCTTGGGGTAGCTAGAGTTGTGAAAATCGAACTCTTGGCCCTAGCTATAAACCTTCCCCTAGAATCTCTTGCTCTATGCATGTCATTTTTTTTTTATTTTTTTTAAGTTGGGCTAATAATTCTCTTTCTGATCTTCTAGATCACACTAGGTGCAAGAAGAGTGCGTAATCAAGAAATTATTGAACTTACAATTCTCTTTTCTGATCCTCCAGATCACACTAGGTGCAAGAGGAGAGCATACTTCAAGAAGTTATCAGTTTTCTTTTTTTTTTTAAGAAATTGGCTACCTAGTCACACTTCCCCGGCAATGGCGCAAAAATGTTTGGTCAATTTAGTGTGTCCTAAATTGCTACATTAATTATCAATCTGGGATTCGTAAGATGATGAAGTGTGGTGCACTATTTCTGCAAGATAACCCATTTCTTACCTTTGTCGTTTTTTGATTTTTTTATTTTGTTGTGGGGGTTTTATCTTTGTTTGTCTCCTAGTGTGAATGGGAATTCTATCCTTGAGTCTTAAGAAAACTCTAGAAGGAAAGTATGGATATAGATTTTAATGCAATTTTGTCCTTTATAGTGATTTCCAAATCTTAACGCTCCAAAGGGTCTTAGAACATACTAACGATGAAATTAATACCTGAACAAAAAATGAAGATGTGCTGCTACTTAAGTCAAACAAGAAATGAACTATTGATCATGAAACCGTTATCCCTGCTACTGTCTAAATAGAAAAATGAATTAAGCTATTGCACTCAAACAAATCAAAAATTGCAATCTAATAAAAGTAAAATAAATCACATCATTCATAGTCTCGTTCCTCGCCAGGTAGTCTAATCTATGGCTTTCGTAGATAATCACCAATAACATGAGCAATCTGATATCTAATTGCAGAAAAGTAAAACTAAAATGAAATCACATCAATTCATAGTCTAATCCCTCACCAGGTAGTCTAAGTTATGGATTTCAAAGGTAATCATTAATAACCTGAGCAATCTGATATCTAATTGTAGAAAAGTAAAACTAAAATCAAATCACATCAATTCATAGTCTGATCCCTCACCAGGTACTCTAAGCTATGGCTTTCAGAGGTAATCATCAATAACTTGAGAAATCTGATATCTAATTTTAGAAAAGTAAAACTAAAATCAAATCACATCAATTCATAGTCTAGTCCCTTGCCAGGTAGTCTAAGCTATGGCTTTTGGAGGTAATCAACAATAACTTGAGAAATCTGATATCTAATTGCAGAAAAGTAAAACTAAAATCAAATCACATCAATTCATAGTCTGATCCCTCACCAGGTAGTCTAAGCTACGGCTTTTGGAGGTAATCATCAATAACTTGAGCAATCTGATATCTAAACTAACTACTAAAGCAAGTAAATAAAACTGAAATCAAAGCATCACTGGAATTTAAAGAAAGTAAAATCGGCAGCGAAGCTAATTCCATGTCATTAGCTATTGCAAAAAAAAATTCTATGAAAACACCTGGGCCTACTCTAACCTAAAACACACACACGCTAATCAGTGTTATTATCAATATGCAGAGCTGGAAAACCATACACAAAAATGAGATGTTAATACCATAACAATTGAAATATACACAGGTGGATAACTCTGGAATATGTGCAATGGAGTAAGAAAACGATGCATAAAACTTTACAGCAAATAGGAAAATGAAACCTCAATGTGCAGGGGCCCTCTACACAGCCTCAGTCAACAAGCTACCAATCAAGAATTATGCTCACGCAATCATGTCGAAACATAGTCTTCTTTTATATCTCAAAACAACATTATCACAGTGGGACTAGTGTCTTGACATAGCAAACTTTTAACAAAAAAATTACATTAATTCCATACTAAGAACTACGTGTATAGAAACATGTTATTTATAGCCAAAGCTTTATAACTGTTTTCCTGTGAAACTACGTTGATAGAGGACACGTAAAAGACATCGTCCATGGATTTAGAATCATGGTTGCTGAGATTTTGCAATCCATTGAAAACGACTGTTGGATTCACATCGTGGGGAAGCCTACAGGTGTCAGCATGCCTCCAGGGATCTAGAAATGGCCACGAATCCTTCACATTGTTGAAAACAGAGTCCAACTATCGTCGGACCCCTTCGTTAGACCATTCTTTGACCACAGTTGATCACAACTTTCTTTGATGAATCCGACTAGACCAATAAGACCTGATCCATGTCCAGGTCATTTCTAACATTGCCACGTGTTTGCTTTTGTCAAATGAAAACTACAACTTGGAGTTTAACAAAAACGATTGCAGAAAGTTGAACCAACTACGGAAAGTGGCTGCATTCCACAGCTCATAAGCAAAATCTAATTCAAATAACAAACACAAAGACATAGCTAAAAAACCACTTTAAATGCACTTGTATGATTTATATGCAATGATGTTGATAGCTTAGGAGGTCCAGGTGAATGGAAAAATCTAGGGAAGTGTGTAGGAGAGATGCAAGTTTAGGTCTCAACGGTCATCATCTTCCACAAAGACCTAAGCATGTACCTTTCATTCCTCAGAGTTTTTGCCTGAAATTGCATCATCCGAGCCAGTTTTAGGACCAACAAACCCTAGCCTCTTGTTAGAAAAAATTCACCTACATGTTGCTCCACTTTGACCTGCGTTGATCATCTACAGGTTTCTCCCCTTTGGACTTGCATTGGTTATATCAATTCAGGAAAAATAGATAAATTCTAGAAGCCTCTTATTCCAAAAGCTTCCAGAATTTGTCACAACCATTTACCTCAAATGAAACATCCTGTTGAGCCTCATCATTGGGTAACTATATGGACCTTAATACACCTACAAGCTTCCTAAAATCAAGCCTTCTCATAATTACTTACATGTTTTAATTATATTTTGCTTAATGAGATGAGTAAAAGTAAGATGTTATTTCTAGTGGTCTAATGTGCATTGATTACGGGTTTTTGGGAGAAAATCATCGCAATTTTGGCTAATTAAGGTGCAAGAACTCAAATGAGACAAGAAGGATAGATTATAGGATATGGATCTTCCTCATTAAATCCTCACTCATTTGAAGATCCCCTCATTCAAATCACAGTAGCTCGGAGTTGCAAGCAGTCGAGTCATGGAGATCATAGGCAGCCGAACTAGTGATAGTTAAGAACCAGTTCATCTTGAGTTTGGGAGCCAAGCCTCCCTATATTTAAGGAATTTGTTGGAGACTTTAGTTGTATAAATAAGGAGGCTTATATCCTCATTAGGATTCAAATTTTTTATGTAATAGCACTAAGCATTTTCAATTTAAATGATTGTGGCAAAAAATTGTTATGTATATTTTTTATATGATAATGATAATGAGCATTTCCTTCATCCAGCACTAAGTTGACTCAGAAGGCAGAAGCTCTTGGGTTAGGGCCCAACCCTAGCAGTAGACATTCCTCTTATTGTACTTGTATACTTAGGTTATTTCATAGATTAATTGTCGAAATGATTTTATCATTGTTTCATTGTAGGTAGTGGTGAATTTGATTAGTTTTCTTCCATTTGTGCATAGCTTTAGCAATAGATTTAAAGAGATAAAGGAATACCAAAAATGCTAATAGTATGTGGATTTGGCCTCACTCCTCCCTTCAAGGACCATGGTTTGATGAAAAACTCCTATTCAGCCCCAGAAAAACAAAATTCCGATGTCTTATGGAATTTAGGGTTTTCTGCTACTTGGGCCAACATCTTTTCAGTTTTCAAGAATAGGTTTCATTTGTTATCTCTACTATCTCCAACCTTGTATTAGATCTCATGGTGTTTCACAAAATTTTGCAAATATTTCCATGCATGAAATAGGCAATTAAATAATAGAATTTTGTTCTCTTATGATTAGAAATCTTTCTTGTTTAGCATGATTCATGGGTAAATGCCAGTGATGTGTGTATTACATGATTTTCAATAGTGCAGGAAGATCTCATGTCAATAATCCTAGCCTAACCTCATCCATCCATGATCACAAAGAACCAATAAGTCCATCAACCAATTTATCATTCCATAAGAACAACTTTCCATGTTTGTTGAGCAAATTCAACCATCTTACAAACTTTGATTCAGGGAAAATTTTAAGGATGGAAATTTATCTTAAAGTTTAGAAAAATTGGCAAATATTACTAGTCCTTAATATGAAAAATTTAAAATGTTTAGTGATATCTTTGTAAAAATACTCATATTTCTAATAATTTTATATATATTCACTATCAAAATTTGGTGACTTTTAAGGTAAAACAATTGTATATTATAAAATTTGGGCAAATCATTATTAGAAAAAATGGAAATTGGTGAACCTTTTTTTCGAAAAAGCATGAAAACATAGCCCACCTACAAATATTGGCCCCTAAAATTTTCCCTGCTTTGGTTTGAGTTATGAGGAAGTCCTAGCCACTCCCTTGCCTTATTTCTTCCATCATTCACCTTACCTAAGCCCTATACCACCTTCCAAATCACTCCTGTTTCTTTTGACCGAATCCTATAGGAATACAAGGGATCATGTTGGAGCATTAGGACATGCTATAGGTGCATTAGGACATTCTATAGGTGCATTAGGACATCCTGTAGGATGACCTGTAGTGGCCTATTTTGAGGCCTATTTGTGGAAAAAGCATCCAGAAAGATAAGAGAAGACCCATATTTCCCCCCAAGACATCTGACCTTTCACAACCATCTCTAACCCACCTGCCATACCACAAAAAATAATTAGCATTCATATTTTCACCAAAAAGGACAGAAAGGAAAAAGGATTATGGTGTTCATTCATATGCACAACAGTAAAGTGTTTCATCATCTCAAATTGCATGCATAGGATAGTTAGGATTACACACATGTTAGCTTAGGATTCTTCTGAAGCAAGATCTCTTAACAAGTAGTTAGATGAGTGGTGTGTTTAAAGAATTTATTCCAGTCTTTTATTACTATAGTAGGCAATATTTCAATTCTCTCAATTAGGGTAAAATCCCCCTTTCTCCATTGGTGGTCAAACTTCTTCTAAATCAATAGAAGGCTGATTTCAGAAACCCTAGTGGTCTATCGCCAACTCAGTAGTGACAAAGAGTGGACCCATTGCATATACTTGTGTTTACAACACTGTCACCTCCAAGTTTGTACGGATCTTTGGTTGATAATGTAAAGTTGGTAGCCCCAGGAGTTGCAACATTCTTGCTACAATACTAGTGCTCATCACTTTTTGGTGTCATTGTTGAGAAGGTGTCTGAGTAAGAGTGATTTTTGTTTTATTTCTTCCATTTTTTGTCTCTTTCATTCTGCTATTAGATTCATTTATGCAAAAGTAATTGTAATTTGGTTTTCTTTCCTTTCCATTCTGCAAGTGAGACTTCATTCAGCAGTGAGTTTCAATTCAGTTTTTTATTTGAATTCTGCAATTACTCTCAAGCTTGACAAACAAAAAAGAACAAAAACACTTCTTTCATGCCTCATAGGAATAGGGATAACTTAGGGAAATTTCTACAAAATACCCCGACCACTTCAAAAAACCAACCTTCCCTCTTCTTTGGTAGCTGTGAATCGGAGGACCCCTTAGGAGAACAATCATAGATTTTTGAAGAGCCTACATGGGGAGAAGAAGAAGGAGAACTAATTCCAACTGACCTAGTGGCTGAAAATAGAAATGATGGAGGTGATAGAGAAAGAATTGAGGGTGCTTTTCCCATCAGAGAAACCGATGGGGATGCCAAGATAGAAAACATAAGCCCCTCTACTCTTCCTCACCTCCATGGCTTGACCTCAGAAGGTCCAAATTCTTTCTTGTTTAAGTTCTCTATCATATGCAGAACATTGATTAAACCAATGATGATCATAAGTTGAAATTATTCCCATCCACTCTCAAGGATGCAACTCTACACTAGTTCATGGTTTTACCTGGGGATAGCATCACCACCTAGGCTCAGATGCAACAAGCCTTCAATATCAAGTATCGGGACTACTATAGGTCCAAAGACACTAAAGAGGAAATTTTTAGAATGACCTTAGGGTATGATGTGTCCTTAGAAGATTATGAGGAAGGATTCTAGCTTAGATATTGTTGTCTTAGTGGGTCTTGACCCAGGTTCAGAGTCAGTTTTTCCAAACAAATCCATACACTACTGGCCCTTTCAGTATCAACTCACAGAGCGTGGACTGAAGTGTCACCCGAAGCAATAAGGGGGGATGTTGGAACCAAGTTTCACACCTAGATATTAGTGTAATGTCATTTTATGCCATATACCTACCTTCACGTTGATTGATAAGCCTTTAGGGCTTATCAATATAAATTCCCTTAGTGAGATTCTATGCCTCCACGATCGTTCACGAATGTATTTCATGGACCCTAAACAAGTTAATCATTCACTTATGTGCCTTTTTGATTACCCTTAATCCTGTATTTACCCAGATCTGTCTAATAATTCGATAAATTTAACATGCAACAAGATATTCTTCACATAAACATTTATTATTACTTGTGTACATATGACAATATAAATCATGTAAAATCACGCATCAATACAGTATTAATTCATAAACTCATCATTGATCACAACATAATAGCGCATTCATTCACAATAGAAGTAAATAGACAAACACGGGATTTTCTGGAATAATCTCCTTATTAATACTTCAGTTCTACTTACAAACTCAAGAATTCCCTGCGGACTCTAATCTAGGCCTTTATGAACAGAGCTGCAAAGCCCCTCTTCTACTCTAAGACTTCTCAACTTTTCTACCTACTGACCCATTACATTTATCTTCATCATCTTCGTTATGCCTTAGACTCTCTAAGGCTCTACTACTTATACAATCCCATGGTCCGCTGACCATGCGTAGATCTATAAAGCTTACACAACTTACATAGAAGAAGGGTAAAACCCTTTATGACACTTTAATATCTAAGTGCTCTGCAACCACAACTTGCAGCGAATTTACATTCTTTACAACAAAACTTGGGATTTCTGCCCCAAAACTTGGGCTTTTACCCCGAAATTTACCCTAGAGGAGCCTATCCCAATAGATCCCCAACACAAATATTGTGACTTGCCTCCAAGTCACTTTGTTGGTGTGGAGATCTTACTTCAGATACTTCCCAACTCAACTTGTACTACTACTACCTCAGCTATGCTCTACGTGGATGCTTGTTTGATCTGCTCCACCAGCTGTTTTGTTGTGGGTCCTACACTATCTTCCTTGATCTTATGTTGTGTTCTCTATAGGCTTGCCATTTTTTCCTCAATGGTGGCAGGGATAACATAGGCCTCACCTAGCCAAGGCCCCAATCTAGCCTTGAGGACCACTATTGAGATAGGGCCCCCTCCAATCAATTTTGGGGCAAAAGCCCATTTTTTGGGGCAGAAAGCCCAAGTTTTTGTTATGTAAAGTGTAAAGTATCTGCAAGTTGTGGTCACTGAGCACATAGATAGTGAAGTGTCATAAATATTTTGACCCTTCTCTCATGTAAGTTGTGTCAGCTTTAGTAGATCTATGCATGGTCCATGGACCATGGGATTGTATAAAAAGGAGAGTCTAAGGCAGTTCATAAGTTAGTGATAGTGAAGAAGATGAATGTAATGGGACAATAGAAGTGAAGAGCGAACAGTCTTAGAGTAAAAAAGAGGCTCTACAGCTAAGTGCATAGAGGCCTAGAGTACAGTCCACAACTGATTGCACAGACCCCTGTAACTGAGTGTGCAGGGAAGCGTTGAGTCTGTAAGAAGAACTGAAGTATCAATAAAGAAGATTAGTCTGGAAATATCTGTGTTTTGTCTATTTTCTCCTATTAAGAATGAATGCACTATTATGTTATGATGAATAATGGGTTTATGAATTAATACTATATTGATGTGCGATTCTATATGATTTACATTGTTATGTGAACGCAAGTAATATTATCTGTTTACGCAGAGAATATATTAATGCATGTTAAATTTATTAGATATTTAAGCCAATTTGGGTAAAAAAAGAAGTAGGAGTAATCATAGAGGCATGTAAGTAATTGATTCACATGTTTAACGTCTACAAAAGACAGTCACAGATGTTCATGAAGGTCTAAGAGATCGATTAAGAGAAGTATATCGATAAGCCCTAGAAGGCTTATCGATCTGCACGAAGGTAGGTTTAGGTCATAAAATGGCATTGTGCTAATATATGGGTGCAGAAAGTTGGTTCTAGCATCCCCCCATACTGCTTTAGGTGAGACTTCAGCTCGTGCTCCACGGGTTGATATCGAAAGGGCCAGTAATGTAGGGATTTGTTTGGAAAACTTAACTTTGAACCTAGGTTAGGACCCACTAAGCCAACAAATGGTTTTGTTGCAGGGACTAGGATCTGCATAAAGAGATGTGTGATGTCGCATCACTAGAATCCAACAAAGAAATAAATTTAGGATTGGTTGGATAGAAAGATCCATGAATTCATAGGGCAAGAAAATAGAATTCTGCAATTGATGAAAGAACATTGGTTGGATAGGTATCTATACATAGAAATAAATGAAATTTTATTATGTTCCTTCCTGATCGAACTATACGAGTGGATTAGTAAATTGGTAGATGGTTAAGAAAGGTGGAGGCTCGACACTCTGATAGTCTAGACCCCAGAGTTAGTGCGGAGATTGGAAGCCTCTGAAGATAAGATCGCATGCATTGTCGATCACTAGCTTGATCGCATCATAGGAAGATTTGTGACAAAATTCGTGGCTTATACCTCGATCAACTATAACGAAGCAGAGCGGTGCTTCTTCAAGGGATCGTGAGGTAAGTATTTAAGATCTTTGAATACTTGGATTAATATGCTCTTTCGTGAAAAGCGGGTTATGCAGTTACCTTCACATTTGGAGCTACGCAAAGCAGAAAGTTATTCAGGGATAGAGGGAGAACAAGACCTAAATATAGACCGTTGATTGAGCCTCCTCTGAATGACGACGAAGGAACAGTGCAGGCTTCACCATAGAGCATTGTCTAGTTAATAAGACAAGGGTTCCCAGGAATACCCCATCCACCCACACCACCTCCATCTTTACCTCCACAACATACACCTTTGCCCACACTACCATTACCTCTGCCACCATTCAATATGGCAAATGCAGTGAAGTTGCCTGTTTTCAAGGGCTTAGGAAATGAGGACCTGAACCAGTTTTGGTTCATTATGAAGTCCATATGGACATCCCAGAATATTATAAATGATCATATGAAGAAACCAACATTTGTTACTACTCTACATGATCGCACACTAACATGGTACATTAAGGACTGTATTGATAACCTGACACTTGTGTTAAAAGACATCCAGACTGCGCTAAATAAGGAATTTAGTAGGCCCAAACCTGAATCGCAATAAATCATTGGATTCAAGGAAATCATGATGAGACCTAGTGAAACAGCTTGGGAACTGGATCAGAGATTGAAATTCGAGATCCGTGAAGATAACGTGAATCTTACAAATGGACAGCACCACGAATGGTTTGTAGCTTCGCTCCTGCCACAACTAAGGGTTGCTTTGTCATAGCAAAAGATTGGGACTCAGGCAGAAGCCTTGGAGATTAAGATGAGATTGCATGAGACACTGATTCCATATGTTTCTTTGGGAGTTCAAAAGTTTCATGCAAATTTGTAGAACCTTTGCTTAGAGTTCCAAAGTCTGAGAAAAGAGAGAGCGGCTCAGCTAGAGGTGTGCGAAGAAGTGTGGTGTCTGAATTGTAATATCCAGGGGCATGATAAGGATCACTTCCATGTCTTCCTGAATTATGTTGCAGGAGGAGGGACAATGCCTCTAAAGCTGGAAGCTCAAGCAGATCCAAGTACGGGGCTTGCACTGTGGTGCACTATCTAATAGGTAGATGGAAAACATGTGATAGACAGGTGCCATTTGCTGCAGAAATTTGTGCAGACACCACAAAATATCTTTTGAAACTTCTATAAATTGGTGGGGCATGATGAGCGTAACTGTCATAGCTATGAGTTAATGACAGAATGAATGTCCATGTATTGAATAAACACAAAAACTCGGCCTTCGAATCAAGGCACCAGGGGACCATGCAAAGGATATCAAGGACACAGACAAGGTTGAGGTGGAGGAGGACCTAGCAGAGGTCCGAGACAAGTTATTTGCTACAATTGCGAAGTGCCAGGACACTACACATGGGAGTGTATGAACTTGACATGCCTGTCATGCAAATACTGCACTCAATTTGATCATGCGATAGAAGACTTCGCTGTATTAATAGCTAAGATGTTGGAGAAGGGGATGCAGCCCCACTAGCCTACTAAAACCTACAGATGATGAGGACTGAACCTCGCAAATAAGATCCTAATGTGAATATTGTGCAGCAATGTGGAATGACAACTAGCAAGGAGAAGGGAATGTAGCCTAAAGAGAGCAAATGGGTCTACAAGGCTCCATAAAAGAAGGTTGGGTTTGATTTAAAGCATGTGAAAGAAACCTTCATGGAAGCAAAGAAAAGCTTCGTTGAGGCTTCTACCTTAGGAGCTTAGGATAAGTTGTTTGAAGAAATGGTTCCATCCATGCTTACTACATTCTTGGAGACCTATATGAAGCTGCTATGTGACACCAAGGCCATAAAAGGATTACAGGATTTGATAAATAAATCTGTTGGAAAAGAAAATTTCCTTGAAGGACCTTGCATAGTTATAGAAATTGGTAAGCATAAGGCAAGAACAAGCCATGAGATGAGACTCACTATGCAAATAGGAGAGTATGAAATGGATTAAGTTATCCTAGATTTGGGGTCAGACGTGAAAGTATTCCCTAAATATACATCAGAATGAATGGGGAGACTTGTGTTACAGTGGTCTCCAATTCAATTGAGGATGGGAAATCAACAAAATATTATCCCCATGGGAAGATTGGATGGAGTGACAATAGATATTGAAGGTGCAAGCGTATTGGTGGATTTTGAAGTGATAGAGATTGTCGATGACAACAATACCTATCTCATGCTCCTTGGGATTGATTGGGCTATTGATATGAATGGGGTAATCAATTTGAAGAAGTAGACTATGTCATTTGAAAGGAAATCGCTCCATGTAGTAGTACCTTTGGACCTTGCAGAAGGACTGTGCTATACTGAACCGGTCCACAATTACGAAAGTGATGATGATTTGGACCAGATCTACAAAATAACAGTGCGAGACCAAGATTGGGTGTATCCAACAATAAATTGATTCATTGCATGCGACCGTGAAAATTCCTGACGTCAGATTCAGATGAGGAGTTGGAACACTAACATAATAGGTTGCACGAAGTATCTACGCTGTGTTGTAACATGATGACTAAATCGTTAAATAGTGTATCATCAAAGGTAAGAAGTTTTCCTTATTATGATGGTCTACCTAATGTAAATAAACTTTTTGGATGCATTTGAAAGGGAAGTGCCTAAGAAGAATCTCTTTTAAGCAACGGATTCGGAACTGCATGCTACACCTGCATGATGTGCAGTGCGCATAAGGACAGTTTTGATGGATGGTGCGAGTACAGAAAAATGATGAGGTTGTGGTTTGGTCACCCAAAATTGCAACTGACAGAAAATTATGATGGGAGGAGTGATCCACACGATCACTTAGAAAAATGGACTGATGCTTATGGACCAGAGTCACAACCAGAGTGGGTGCATTTGTTTTGTCACACTTAGGATGTAATACCCATGAATTGGTACTTGGAAGAAGAGATCTGCCTCAAAACTGATGAATGGGATATTTTGAGACAAGGATTATGAATGACATTCAGCTTTGAAGATGGATTCGAATGCATTGATGAAGCGTTGCAGGAGGTAAAGGCGATGATCTTCAAAATGCTATAGGATCCCTTGGATTTGATTCAACTAGATTGGACCACTCAGCTTCGCCATGCGCTAGAGTGTTATAATGTGACTACTGAAGAAGAAGACAAGGATCTGAGGAACATTAATATCCTAGAGGTAGAAGTTCACTGTGAAGTTGAGGGACCACAGCTAGAGAATCCATATATCACCGTGACACTGAAAACCAGACAAGTGAACATTGGCACAGAGGTAGAGCTGAAGTTTATGAAGATAGGGGACTACTTGGATGATGCTACTGTCGACAAGGTTCTTGAGTTTCTCTGCGAATATAAGGATTTGTTCCCTACAAAGTTCTCATACATAAAAGCCATCATAGGTGATTTGAGAGTAATGAAAATAACGTTGAAAGCAGATGCGCAGCCTCTTAAGCAGAGGCCATATCACCTTAATCCAAAGTATATGGAAAAGGTCTACCTGAGTTGGAAAAGATGCTTGTAGCAGGTATCATTGAACCAATGGAGGAATCCGATTGGGTAAGTCCAATGGTAGTCCAGGAAAATAAATAGAAGGATGAAATAAGGATTTGTGTAGATCTCAAGAAGTTGAACAATGCTTGCATTCATGATCCTTTTCTGACTCTGTTCACAGATGAAGTATTGGATAATGTTGGTGGGAAGGAGGCTTACTCATTCACAGATGAGTTATATGGATATCACTAGATAAATATCGCTCCAAAATATAGGAGTAAGACTACCTTTGCAACTGAGTGGGAATGATTTTAAAATATGGTAATTCTTTTTGGACTCAAGAATGCGACGGTGATCTTTTCGTGCGTAGTCATTGCAGCATTAAAAGAGTTAATTCACAATTTGTTGGAGGTATACTTTGATGATTGGATGGTGTTTGGGATGATAAAATGACATGTAGCTAGTTTGCGCTTGATGCTAGATATGTTTCAGAGGTATTAGATCATGTTAAACTTGAATACGTGTTCATTTTGCGTCCCTTTCGGAATCTTGTTGGGTCATGTAGTGTGCAGACAATGATTAATGGTGGACTCAGCTAAGATCACAGTTATAATCAATTTGGAGGCACCAAGGAGTGTTAAACAGCTATGTGCAATGTTGGGTCATATTGGATACTATCAGAAGCTCATCAAGAGCTATGTCCATATTACCATGCCGATGCAAAAGCTATTAAAGAAGGATGCTACATTCTGTTGGGATGAAGAATGTCATCAGAGTTTAGATATATTGAAGGAGGAAATGGTCACCATGTCGATCCTAGTCTTCCCAAATTAGAAGAGGGAGTTTCATGTGCATGTGAATGCATCATGTATAGCTCTGGGAGCAGTACTGACAAAGGTCGGTGAAGGAGAGTTGGATCACCCTATAGAGTTTGCAAGTAGGAAGTTGTCTAACTCTTAACAGAATTACTCAACGATAGAGAACTAAGGGTTGGCTATGGTGAACGGGCTCCAGAAGTCGAGACATTACCTACTAGGTGGAGACCTTAAGATGTAAACAGACCATTCCACATTAAAGTAGCTAGTCAACAAGGCTATGTTGGAGGGGGAAATATGCAGGTGGCTGATGTTGTTTCAAGAGTGTGACTTTGAAGTAATTGTGAATCCAGGGAGATTGAATGCTGGGCCAAATGATCTGTCACACATCGAAATAGGGGAGGAGCCTACCAATTTGGAGGAAGGGTTGCCTAATGTGCAACTATTTTTGGTGCATGTAGCAAATATTCATTTTGCAAACATTATCCACTTACTGACTAGAGGAATGTCTCGAGAGGGGTACACTAGTCAACAGAAGAAGGAATTAGTGGTGCACATGACAGTCTCTTTTGTGATTGCAGGCCACTTATATAACATGGTATTAGGCAAAATAATGTGATGTTATGTGCCTGATTTTGAATGAAGCAACATCCTAGTTGAAGCTCATGGAGGTGTTGCAGGAGGCCATTATCTAGGAAAAGGAATAACGCAGAAGATTTTACGTGCTAGGTTGTGGTGGAAAACATTGTATAATTCCAAAGCATATTGTAGGGTGTGTGACACATGTCAACGCACAGGCAGGTCATCGTGGAGGGATGAGTTACCTTTGACTCCACAAGTGTCATTGCAACCATTTGAAAAGTGGGCAATTGATTTTGTAGGACCAATTCAGCCTCCAGGAAAGAAGATGGGTGCGTGGTATATCATCACCATGACTACGTATTTAACCATATGGGAGGACACAAAACCCATGAACGATTATACAATGGCAATAGCAATGAAGTTCCTATTTGAATATTTGTTAACCAGGTTCAGTTGCCTGAAGATTTTGTTCAGTGATCGCGGTACACATTTCCTTAATGAAACGATCAACGCGTTGATGGAAGAGTTCCAAGTTTATCATCAAAAGAGCATGCCATATCATCCTCAGGCTAATGGGATGGTGGAAGCATTTAATAAGATATTGGAGAATGTTTTGACAAAGGTTCACAATGTGCAGAGGAATGATTGTGACATGTGCATACCAGCGGTGCTATGGGCTTATAGAACTACCTGTAAGAAGATGATTGGACAAACACCTTTCAGGCTGGTCTATGCCATAGAAGTTGTGATGTTAATGGAATACATTGTGCCTAGTCTAGGCATAGTATCATTCACAGGAATGGAAAACCACGGAGCCTTAGAAGAAAGGCTCACGTAGCTGAAAGCGCTTGAGGAAGATGGAATTTTGGCTAGATTCCATCAGCAAGTTCAGAAGGAGCGCGAAAAGGCATGGGACGATTGACACATCAAACTATGCACCTTCAAGTTAAACGATTTAGTTTTATTATATGATAGCAAGTTTGATAAGTTTCCAGGAAAATTTCATATGCATTGGTTGGGGACATACGTTATCAAGGAGATTACCAATGGTGGAGCAGTTGAGCTTGTGAAATTGAATGGAGATCCATTTTTGGGAAATTTAAATGGAAGTCAATTAAAGCCATAAATTGGGTGTCTAGACAGATGACTCTATGATGGTAGCACAATCTTAGCACTCTAGACGATTGCAAGGAGGTGTTGGGATATAAATTACATTGCCTAGGTTGTAGAGCTGCGCGAAAAGGGGCCTATGTGAAACAAGAGGGTGTCACAACATTAATAGGAGCATGAAGGGAGTTTCCTATAGCTGTGGAAACCACGTAGCATAGCCAAGAAGTGACCATTACTTTCACTGTTCATGATTTGACTACTAGGAGATGGATAAAAGGAGTGTGGGGGGGGGAAATTAAGGAAATTAAGGCTAAATCTAAGAGTAAAATCTTTGGAAATCTGCCACCAATCTAACATTTATGGATGGATTTTGGGGGGAAAGGTCCAATTTGAATTCGAGTTCACCTATAAATTATAGTTGGTTGCCTAATGAGAAACACTTTGCAATTTGAGAATTTCTGAGTTGTGATATCTGTTGTGCATGAACCATAGTTCTTTGAGGATTTGCTTGCAAGCCCCGTGTTTGATCTGTATCCCAAGTCCAACTGTAAGCTTATTCATGAAATGATGTTAGGACCAGGTCCCATAGAACCTGCAAGTGCTAGAGGGCTTATTGCCTCTGAGGGATCTTCCCCTGAGGTTGTGAGTATGTAGGTTCCAGCGACAGTGCCTACGATACCGAGGTCCCCTAAGCCAAAGCCCACACCGACGAGAGAGGTCCCCAAGTTGAAGAAGGATAAACAAAAGAAGATGATGCTGGTGTGGAAGTCACCAAGGAAACATGCAACTGCACAGGCTCAGAGAAAAGAAAATCCAAGTGCGCAGGAGAAAGGAAAAGTGGTAGATCTGGAGGCCGAGGAGGGCACATAAGACATATATATTCAGGGGGTGGACCCTATTTCTAAGCTGCCGGAGTATATCACTCCATGCAAAGGCAAGTTGAAGGTCCTGAAGGGCCCAGATGAGGGCCAGTTCCTCCTTAACACTCCCCTGTTTCCAAAAAATATAACTTTTGAAGGTCTGCGCTTGGCACAGATCCCGTATATGAAGCTTGAGGATTGGGATTTGGTGGACGCCAAGCGGTTCCCCCACCTAGCCACCAACACCTTCATGAAGAGGGTTTTCTACAAGGAGTCTAGTGTCACCACAATGGAGTAGGTGGAATGGATTCACGGGGTAAACAAGTCAAGGTTGTTGAACCTGCTCTGGGTGCCTCACTACCAACGCGCACTAATAAATTTGATAGTCATTAAGCAGTTGTTGTGCCTTTTGCATGACGAGTGCATGTGGTTGAGTGAGCCAATACCAATCACTGATATGTTGATCCATCCAATCACATTGTTACCTCATTCTAGACTGAATCCAACCAAGACATTTCGCGAAAAGACAAGCGAGTGTGACCTCACCGAGAAAATGAAGGACAAGTTCAAACTTGTCAAGAATTCATGAGTATTCCATTTCCAGTATTAATGACACCATGGTGAAGGTTGCACACAAATTTTGGCTGGAAAAGTGATGAGAAAGTGTCATGTGGACGAGGTGTTGGCACCAGTAGTGGCTGAGTGCGCGAAGGGCGTATAGTTCAAATGGGTGTGCTACCTTTGCAACAAGTTCCTCACGAACTGTAGAGAAGCATAGGAATATAGTAAGGCCTTCCATTATTCTTGGCTATTGCTATCAATTTTGTTGGTCATGTGGGAGTTGCTAGAGGACAGCCAGTTTCCTCCGATTGAGATAGATTTACGAGAAGCAGTAAATTTTCCTTCTCTTTGGGCTACAAAGAATGCTGAGCGGGTCTTAGAAAGAAAAGTCTTTTGGGTGTTGATGGAGGTGAGCATTTGCACAACCATCAACTGAAAGTTGTAGTTGTCAACAACCATCTTTGAGCAGTTATCTAGGTACGCAGAGTTCAAGGTGAACTTCCACCATATTTACATCCAGGCGCAGAAGGATCCAGATCAAAAGTGGTACAACTTACCCTACTTGGCCACGAATGATGCTATTGGAGTGGTTCTCAAGAGCTAGCTAGTAAATTGGCACACAACATTGGATTTAGCTGTCGGGACTAGAAAGTTCCTGGAGAAGCAGAAAAAGGAAGTGGCATGTCTAAAGGTTCAACAGTTGGCTAAAAAGAGGAAGAAGGAGACTAAGGATAAGTCCCGAGAAGAAGTGGAGCATGCCACAAAGGGACAAGTAGAGAAGGAAGAGTGCAGCTCTAATAAAATTCAGAAATCTCCTTCACCCCAAATAGAGGAAGAAGAAAGGTCAAAGCAGAGTAGTGGTAATCAGGAGAGCACTCCCTTCCGTGTAAAGTGACATAAGGAATAGGAAAAGGAGGGACAACGAAAGAAGACCAAAGCCTCCAAGTCGTCACTCAATCTAATTACCTAGAAAGAGGTCGACTTAGATGATATTGGTGATAAGGTAAGGGATACAACATAGAACTGTTGCAGCAGTAGAAGCAAGCACCGGTCACCATATAGATGGGTCTGCATGAGCTACATATCCAAACAACTGGACTCCAGGTAGGTGCAGGGTAGAGCAGTGCAGCATCAACTAGTTTGGCATTGGGGACCACTCAAGCAGTGGAGTTGGTTCGATCCTTGGATCTCCAGGTAGCCGCGCTACTTGATGGAGCTTTGAGCATGGAGGCAAATTCTAACAAGGCTACCTTCAGTGCTTTGAGTAATATTGGTCTGAACTTGGCTGCGCTCCCCAGTGAATTCCTTCACACACTGCAAGCAGGTGTGATTGCATAAATTCAGGCCCAAGATCACCGCACGCTAAGCATGATCAGTGAGTACAAGGTCAACAATGAAAGGATGTCTATTGAGAAGACAACAAAGATAGAAGCATGGAAGAAGGTTCAGGAGCAGAAGGTGTGAACTGTAGCCATGGTAGTTGAGGCATGTAGAATAGTTCCAGAACTACATATACCAGAAGAAGCATCATTGGAGGCCAAGATTAGGAAGTTGGTTGCAGGCGTGCATGATGCAAAGACAGAAGTGGCCAAGGTTTAGAGAGCAGAGAGCAGCGTGAAGCCACTGTAAAGGATGGAGTCATCATATTATATGGCGTGGTGGTGGAGAAATCTATGGAAGTACTTACGGCTCTGTAGGAAGATCCTAACTTGTAGAGGTTAAACATAGAGGCCCATGAATTATAGCAACAATATGACGAAGCAAGGGTGACATCGTGCACCATCGCTATAATGCAAAGATTGGCAAAGCTCTAGGAGGCAAAGAAATGGTTGGAATATGTGGAAGCAGCGCAGCAGAAAGAGGTATTCCTCAAGGCCAGATTGGGGCCTTAGTTGGATGAGGCTTATGTTAACTCCACCAGCATTGGGGAGAAGTTGGAAAGCCTTCAGAGGACGCAGCAGAAGATCTAGGAAGACAGCACAGGACTAACAATGGAACAGTTGGTGGAGCAAATCAAGCAAGCAGCGATGCACATCATGGCTAAGGTAGCAGTGGCACAAGTCGAGTCAGGAGGTCTCTGCAGTAAGATCTCCATGCCAATAGAGTGACTTGAGGGAGAGTCATGATATTTTTGTTGGGGGCCTATTCGGACAGAGTCCCCTGCGGTCAATTTTGGGGCAAAAGCCCATGTTTTGGGGTAGAAAGCCTAATTTTTTGTTATGTAAAGTGTAAAGTCTCTGCAAGTTGTGGTTGTAGAGCTTGTAGATAGTAAAGTGTCATAAAGAGTTTTAACCTTCTTTTATGTAAGTTGTGTCAGCTTTAGTACATCTACACATGATCCGCAGACCATGGAATTGTATAAAAAGGAATGTCTTAGAGCGTCTAAGGTAGTTCATAAGTTAGTAATAATGATGAAGATGAATGTAATGGGATAGTAGAAGCGAAAAGCGAAGACTCTTAGAGTAAAAAAGAGGCTCTGCAGTTGAGTGCGTGGAGGCCTAGAGTAGAGTTTGCATTTGAGTGCACGGACCCCTGTAGTTGAGTGCCTAGAGGCCTAGAGTAGAGTCTACATCTGAGTGTATAGACCCATGCAACTGAGTGCGTAGGGAAGTGTTGAGTCTGTAAGAAGAACTAAAGTATCAATAAATAAGATTATTTTTTAAATATATGTGTTTTTTCTATTTTCTCCTATTATGAATGAATGCGCTATTATGTTATGATGAATAATGGGTTTATGATTTAATACTATATTGATGCGCAATTATGCATCATTTATAATTTTATGTGAATGCAAGTAATATTATCTGTTTATGTAGAGAGTATATTAATGCATGTTAAGGTTCTCAAATACTTATGCCAATCTGGGTAAAAACAGAAGTAGGAGTAATCATAAAGGCACGTAAGTAGTTGATTCACCTGTTTCGGGTCTGCGAAAGATGATCATAGACTTTCGCAAAGGTCTAAGAGGTCAATTAAGAGAAGTATATCGATAAGCCCTATAAGGCTTATCGATCTATGTGAAGGTAGGTTTAGGGAATAAAACGACATCACACTAATCTCTAGGTGTGGAAGCTTGGTTCCAACATCCCCCCATACTGCTTTGGGTGAGACTTCATCCCACGATCCATGGGTTGATGCCAAAAGGGCCGGTAGTGTAGGGATTTGTTTGGCAAAGTTAACTCTGAACCTGGGTCAAGACCCACTATGCCAACAACAGCCTCTTTCCTTTGTGCTGGCTCCACCTGTTTGAGCAACTATTTTTCCTCATGCAGCTTTGATAATCGTTGTGCAATAGCAACGGTGTGCGTCGTTGCTCTCGCTTCATCATATCACTGCTGCAATTCATGGGATTGTATGTTTAGCCTCTGTAAGTTAGGATCTTCCTACAACATCATCACTATCAGCATGGATTGCTTGAAAAGGGCAGTGCAATCCACCATCGCAGCATCCACTATTGCAACTCCATCCTTTACAGTTGCTTTGTGTTGTTCTCTAACCTTTGGTAGAGTTAAAGGCTATGACTTGAGTGGTCCCTGACACCATACTGGTTGTTGCAATGCTGCTCTATCTTGTAGCTACGTGGAGTCTAGTTGTTTGGATCTGTAGCTCACACAGATCCACCTGGATGGTGCTCAGTGCCTACTTTTTCTGTTGCTCAAATTGCTATAGCAGTTTTGCTCTTGTATCCCACACCTTATCTCCAATATCATCCAAGTTGCCCTCCGTCAAGGTAATTGGATCTAGCAACGACTTGGTGGCTTTCAACTTCTTTCATTGTCCTTCCTTTTCTTGCTCCTTGTACCTCTTTACCTGGAAGGGAGTACTCTCCTATTGATCTTTGCCACCTTGTTCTAACCGCTCTTCCTCTGTTTGGGGTGAGGGAGACTTATGACTTCTTTCGGAGCCATACTCTTCCTGCTCTGCATGTTCCTTCGCGGTGCACTCCGCTTCTACACGGGCCTTCTCCTCAGCCTCCTTCTTCCTCTTTTCAGCCAACTGCTGAACCTTCTTCTCAGCCGCTTCCTTCTTTTGTTTTTCCATAGACTTGCTAGTCCTGACGGCCACATCAGATGTAGAATGCCACTCTATTGGCTAACTCTTGATGACCTCTGAAATAGCTTCATCTGTAGCCACGTAGGGTAAGTCGAACCGTTTTTGCTCAGGGTGCTTTCACACTCGGATGTAAACATGGTGGAAGTCCTCTTTGAACTCCACATACCCTGAGAGATGCTCAAACATGGTTAGTGACAACCGTAGCTTTTGGTTTATGGCCATGTGAATGCATGCCTCATTCAATACCCAAAAGACTTTGCTCTTTGTGACGTACGCAGCATCTCTGGTGTCCCAGAAAAATGCAAACTTCATCTCTTCTGATGTGTCTAGGTATTACAACAAGAATGTTGCAACTCCCAAGGCTATTGACTTTAATTATCAACACGCGGGTTCATACAAACTTAAGAGGTATAGACACTATATGTGCAGCATACAATGTGTCATTCCTTGGCTATGATGTAATGGAGTGCATGTAATAAATTCAAATCCTAAACTAACTATAGAAAATGAGATGTTTGAAATGGAACCTTAACCTAATGCAAGAAAGAAAGTATAAGGAAAGAAACCTATTCTAATTGCATAAAGATCATGAACTAAATGTAAAAGAAACCTAGCTTAACCATATTTACCACATGTGATTATTTAAACTAACTGAGCATGAAATCTAATCTAGGGAGTACTAACTATTGTGTGCATGTGTAAATATAAAAAAACTCATTTTTTAAATCCTTTTGCTTTACAAATTCAAATGCTAATCTTTCCTTGATCATTAGCAGGGGAGACAAGTGTGGAGCAAGAGGGGTACAATGATTTTGATGGCTTGGAGGTCATGTAGGGGCCTAATCCTAGCTTAAGTGATGATTTTTCTCAATTTGGGCTCAAAACAGACTGTTATAGGATGTACTAGTTCTCTTATAGGATCTCCTAGTTCTCCTACAGGATCCCCTAATTTACTACACGATGTTACAGATTTAGTATATGAAATCATAATTCATCGAATGACCAAGAAAATCAAATCAAAATTGGATGGGACAATTTTTTTTGTTGACTAGGATGTCTTAGGTCCCCATTCCAAGTGGAATCACTCAAAATAACCTCTATTAACCCATCCTAAAAAGATAGCACAAAACTACTAGTTGAAAATCTAGAAATTCAAGAACTAGTGAGCTAGGAAATCTATAAAATACGTGAAAATGTAGTGGGGTAATTTTTGTTATGAACTAGAATGTTTTTTTGATCTAATGCACATGGAACCAACTTGATTGAATCTCGTTAGCATGCTCTAAAAAATGGCAGAAATTTATTGTTCTTTGCCACAAGGGAGTTCTAGAAACATAGATTTGGGAATAAGAAAGCTAATCCAAGTAGCTCAATGATTACTATGATCTTAAAAATATTTTCCAAGGATGAAATGATGCTTTTGATCCTGCAAAATAACTTACATTAACCATTTAACCCAATCCTGCAGCAAGAAATCATTAATACTAAATGCAGAAATAGAAAGAAATAAAAACAAGAGTTGCATGTGAATAAGAAGTAAAAAGAAGGAAAGAAAATGATACAAAAGGGCTATGAGGATCCTGGGATGGCCAAGCCCAAGGAAGCTCAAAGACCTATGGAAGAGAACAAGACTTAGAAGCTGAACATGACACCGGTCTTCATTATTTTCATCAATACAATTATATCCCTGCAAGAAAATACAATGGAACTGCAGAAACACGAGTTCTCTCCATAAGGATACTAATGAAAAATCTCTCCCTAGAGGAAAATTTGACTTGTTACTTATAAAAAATTATTATGAATCATTCCCCATGAATGGAGGAAGCTTTCCCCACCAAAATCCCTTGATTAGTGGATCTCGTTCCCAATATTAGGAATCTACATTAAATGAAAGCGAACAGATTCCTAGATTTTCTCAATCATTGGAGTTCCACAATCTGTGCCATAATTCCATAATATCTTGTTGATTTATTATTTAATAGTTATCCTCCAGTAGTAGGGATCAAGTCCCTAAATTATCTCCTCCTCCAAATCTTCATAATCTACCCAATATTCTCATAATATTCCACAAAATTAAATAATATTAGGCACAAATATGAAATTATTCATAAACCTTTCTAATGAATATATTAAAGTTAAAAATACATTATCTAATGCAAAAATATAGGTTTAATGTGATGAAGGATGGTCATAGGCCTTAATTTATGTTTAATTTAGAGGCATGGGCCTGAATTTATGTCTAATTTAGAGAACCATCATACCCCCTGTTGAAAGTGTTGCTCATCCTCTCAAAAACTTAGTGACCTCATTGTGCCTCATTCATGGCCTTGGTGGCCTCTCTCTTGTGCATTAACAATCTTGGTTTTAAGTTCTGCAAAGACAAGCTGTTGTGGGATAAAATCCCTAGGGTCTTGGATGAATACCCTAGCAGACTGGAGGTTATCTATGCAAAGAAACACAAATTCCATACAGTCATAATTATACTATAAACAAACTCTATGATAAGGGGCATACCCAAGGTCCTATGTTTGAGAAGAGCCTTCCAGGGTCCAATCCCTTCTTGGAGTTCCTTTTACTCCTTTGACCCGCAAAACAATCAATTCAATAAAGTACAACAATATATGGACTAAACATCATAAAGAAACCATCTTCATATTATAAGGAAAGGTAGTTAGTTATGCAATTAAATAATCGTTCACATATGAATCATAATATGAATATCATAACATGAAGAAGATCTATATCAGGAATAAAGACATGTGTTTCTTTTATTATAGAAAAATAAAGTACAGAAAAGGAATAATTTCACTTGATTCATCCTTTCGCAGGCTCCAAGTGGAACCGTCTCCTGGATTCGTCCAGCCTCAAGCCTTTAACAAACTCCTTCCATGACTTACTCCATGATATCTCAAGTAGTATGAAATCATTAACACACACAAGGAAACAAGGGTTTCCTGTAGAATGGGGGAAGTGCAGGAGGCAAAAGGATCTTCAGACCTAGTCAGGGAAATCTCAGCATAGTAATCTTTCTCTCTCTTCTCTCCTCCCTTTGGCCTTCCCATAGAAGCCATTTTATACTTCTCCCAAAGTAGTTTTTTAGTTGGGAATTCGTTGGGAATAGTTGGGCCATGGGCATCAACCGGTAAAACCCGTGATCTCCGCCTGAAATTAAGGAGATTTATTTTTTTTAAGTGTTTTTAAACATACACGGGGGTTGGGTATACACAGACCCGTGTATACACACATTTAGCTCAGGGAAATGTCGCGTATAGGGAATAAAACACAGTTTTTTAAATTTGGGACCAGGTCTGGAAGGAGGGGTTGCCCTAGGCCATGAGTGTAGCATCACAAACCTCAAGAGTGAGATTTGGAGCTATAACAAATGCCCCCTAATATATGAGGTCAGAAGGGGTACATGATGGATGAAATGTATTAAGCAAGTTCATGGAAAGGAAATCTGTAGAAAACTGAGAAGGACTGCACTAGAATTTAGCCTGCCAAGCCACAAAAGGAGATCAGACAGAAACACTGTTTGAGGTGGGCATACCCATGCTCAGAGAAAGTACAGCATGTTGGCATATCGAGTACAAGCGGATCCACCAAGTATACAAGTATAAATCACTGGAAAATACATAATAGATCATTTGATCATCATCGAACAAGTACATGTCTGAATGTCACATAAAAGAATGTCAATGATGCTGAAGGATGAAGCAGATCACTGATATCAAAGACTAATCCCAAAAAGTACCCACTGAACATGATGGAATAAGATGGTATCACACTGCAAACTCAGGTGCCAGCATATAAAATGTCGCCATGAATGACTACAACATATAAGGTGAAGTGGTATCTACTAGCAGCAATAGGAACAACTGTCAAGTGAACCAATGAATGCTGATACAACCTGAGGTCTTCACCGACCACCGTGATACATTTCTACAACATGGGAATAAATGATCTGAAGTCGACCATGTGAGAAATCGTTTGATTACCGGTCATTAATGTATACCGTTAACAAATGCGAGACTACTCACCGATAATGATAATGAGCATCAAGGTACCCAGTACAATCCAACAAGTGTGAATAGATGAGCTAGAGTCGAACACCTGTAAGAATCTATCCATCAGGAGACAATGATGGTTTCCCACTATCAATAGTGAAGGATCTGCCACTAATGACTGCAAACCCCAAGGTACTACCAAATGAACTCTAGATCTTTGCCCGAGAGCAATGAGTCGAAGTCGATAGGGAAAGATCTGCTAAAAGGAAGGCATTAAGGCATCCTCCATCAATCTAGCATGAGTGTAACCTATAGGCCAATAATTTGGAAGGAATCGGATGAAAAAGATGTAGTAACCCAACCAAAGTACGTTTCCAACATACACAAGATGTGGCTAGCACACAGCAGAAACCCTCTGAACCAACCAATAATGAAAGCTGACATAGAGGCAAGGTATCCACCAATAGGGTCAAATGGAAATCAATGTACTGCATGAATCCCAATGTGTGATAATGTAAGCTGATGTCAAACAGAAGGGAAACCACTCAGTCAAAGACCCATGATATTGATCAATGTTGAGCACAAGGTGAACTATCAATAATGAAAATAGGGCCAGGGTGCAGCTCTAGGCCTATCCTCAGAGCAAGATGTCGTCATCAATAAGGACAAGCCCTGCCAGCAAGAGGTCAATGGAGACCTTCTCAAACTGGCACGAGTAAAGGACAAATATAACTGATGTGATGATAGACATTGCACTGACAACTGGGGATGGCCGACCGAAAAATAAGTCAGGAGACACCGCAGAGAGGCCGACTTAGGCTAACTTCCCTTGAACAAAAGCATGGCTCAATGTGACTATGTGGCAGTATATGATGACTCTGTATAAGGTCGTTGCACAGGAGGCACAAACAAACCCTCCATATGATTGGAAGAGATAAGCAATTGGGGGAGAACTAACTCAATAACAAGGTTAAGGCATACCTAAGTCAAACTAAATCCCACCCAAATGGAGGAGACTTTGTTTCGAGTGCTTTGTTCAAGGGCAACATGACTGACTCTAGCTGCCAAAAATAAATGGAAATATTGTCCCGTTCCCACTCTTTTTTGGAATATATAATTTTTTGGTCTTTTTCTTTAAAGCTGGAAAGAGAATAAAAGAATTCTATAGTACAGTGGAAAGAACGAGTGTCAGCGAAGCAGATGATCTAGTTCCTAGGATTGGAACATTCCTATACTCAATACAGGGAGGAAAAAACTGGCCAAAGACACTCAAAGGTGTGTTCCTTCCATGGGTCAAGGTGTGTCAAGCTGCAGAGGTCAAAGGTATGCAAGTTTGATTTTGCATTCGTCATGATCAAAAGTTGGCTTAAACACGAGTCCAAGTGAAGCCGGCTTAAGGCCAAGAGGTGCAGATAGTCAAAATGCAATGCAGTAGTACAACTCAACACAAAGGAGCCTCTAGGGTATAAGGCCAGAATGAAACGAAGAAGCAAAGAGGAATGAGTCTTTATTGTATAAGTCATGGCGGGACTATAGAGGACTCCCGAGCCTACTCAAATCGGAGCAGCATGGGCAACAAATGTCAGTGAGATGCTAACTAGGATGCCCATGTAAAGGATGGCTCTACCATCGTGTCATGACTTAAATAATTGGTGAGTGAAGATGGTTTGCAAACCATAACACGATGGGATTGACCCTATGGCAAGTGTATCGATAGATGGAGGCTAGTATGCATAATGCAACAGAAAAAATGGCTTCCCTAACCTATATGCCAGTGAGAAAACGATACCTGCCATGACGGGTCAGCAGTCATGGAATGGTCTCGAAATTGTCGAAAACATCCAAAATGTCCTGAAAATCAAACCATTCTCGACATTCCAAGCTCCCAAGTTAAAAGTTACATGAGACCAAACAAAATCAAGTTTTCAAAAAAATTTGACATTTTCAAAGCTTATAAAAAGCTTTTTGGACTCACCATTTTCACCATTTGAGTTTGAGAGCAGAGAATTGGAGCAAAAGGAGCAAACTTCCCATATGCCAAACTCAACCATTCAGATTCTTCCAAAGTCTCCAGGTAACTCTCATTCTTATCTTGTAATTGATTGTGACTAGTTTTAGAAGTTTTGATTAATGTTTTACCGTTTAGTTTTTTGCCAAAACTTTCTCCGCGGCATATACGCGGGTTGGTAATATGAAACCCACGTACACGCAGGCCCTACACATGATTGTGTGTAAAGGGACCCGCATATACGCAGCGGACATTTAAAACATAAAAACAAACGGTTCAAATTGATTTTTCTTTCAGGATGCTAGTCACCTGGCGAGAAAGAGAGCATACCGTGGTGGATGATGAAGTTATGAACAGTCCTGAGGCTTTGGATGCATTACGGGGATGTGGTTTGCTAAAGTTCTTCAAATTGCCAAATATGGAAGCAAACACACGTCTACTCGAGATGCTTCTTGATTATTGGAGCATCGAGGAGGACGCTTTTATGATTGACCAGATGCCACTCAGGATAGAAGTGGAAGATATCTATTTCATCACGGGCCTTTCCCGAAGGGGAGAGGTAGTACATTCCCAGGGGAGGACACAAAGCAGTCTCTCGATCGAGGACTACATACAGATATATTGCCTGGGACATCCGAAGAAAGTCGGAAGTCAGATTTCCATCACACATGTGGCTAGTCTACCATTGAGGATAATCCTGTTCATCGTAGCTTGAGTGAACGGATCCACTTCTCTGCATTAGGCATCACAGTTAACCATGAGCGTGGTAGTTGACTGTCTCACCACTGTGTTTGATTGGTGTACTCCTCTTCTGGCTAGCATGAAAATCCAACTCACTTCTATCAAGAGAGGACAGACCAAAAACTTCGGTTATGGGACTATTTTGTGTTCTTTCTTCTTCAAGAGAGTCCCTGCACTTCGTCCCAGAGTGCTAGTTTCAATCAGCACCCCACGAGATCCTTGAATGGGCAGGTGGGATGACCTGATGAAATGTCTGGGAGTTCGGGAGGTCGCACGGATTGCTTTCGATGACAACTTATTTTCCTGGTGGGATTAGCATATCATCGCCATTGATGACTACCCCTATGCCGGGTTGGATTTCCGAGGAGATCCCGATCTAGCATTACCACCGACCACAACATGGGGCGACATTGGTAAGTGATTTTTGATGTTATGATTTTATTTTATTTTTTCAAATATAATAATGAACTTTGAAAATGTTTTTGATAGGATTCAAAATGACTAATATAATGATCATGTTCTAGATATTGGGCCTATATGACCAGATGAGTTCCCACGGCACAAACGTCGTGGCCAAGGGGCCGAAGAGGCGGCTACAGCCACGGAGCGAAATCTACACACAGTTCAGTGGAATTTGGTGAGGCTGACCCACCGAGTGCCGATGACGGCAGTAGAGGACCTTCCTATAGAGATGCAGCATCATGTGGTTAGCATGCCACGTGACTGGGTCCACACTTTTAGACATGTAGCCAATGCAGTAGTTGTCTACTTAGCCGCTCATCTTGAGCCGGGGAATTAGACATAGTGGACATGATTATGGGCATTTGAGTCCCAATTTTGTATATCTTTTGGACATACTTATGTACACTCGATACGCTTTATGATATATATATATATATATATATTATATATATATATAAATATATATAAATTATAATATATATAATAGTATATATATATATAATAACAATTGACTTTTTGATGCTTAATTTATTGTGATGAATGATTGATGTGCCAGTCTAATGCTTGAGTAGCGATAGAATCAGCTAACCAGTTATGAGATCTTGGAATATGAAAATAATTAATATAAGTAAATTATCTTTGCAACAACCTCACCCTTAAATACTAGCGATATAAACATGGACCCCTTACCCGATAAATGTTATTTAATTGTGACTATCAATTGTGAATCAAGATAAGCTACCAACAAGTCGATTTCGTGAGAAATTGCCTCAGATAGAAAATTAATGACAGCAGCATACTCAGCCATATTGTTTGAAGCGGGACCGATGACTACTCCCTTTGATACCATCAATTGACCAGTTGGATAATACAGAACCCAAGCTATGGAAGCAAGATTCCGAGTGTGCTGACTAGCACCATCGGCGAATCCAAAATAGACCAAGTCATCCATCAACACCTACCAAAGCAGACAAAAAAGTGTTGATATCACAAACTCTCGACAAAATATGTACAAATATACATAATATACAAGGAAGCCATTGCCTAGATGCTACTTAAGCAAAGTACTTCTGAAGGTAGAGCCCGTTTTTGGGTTCCACCAATTTGTTTCCTTCGAAATCGATTAACTCATATGACCCTTTTGTTAAAACTCATTTAATGATGAAGGGACCGTACCACATAGGTTTGAATTTGCCTACCCCCAAGGTGTCCTTATCTTGGTCGTAGACCAAGATGAGGTCACCTTCGGAAAAGACACGAGGACGGAGAGCCTTATCATACTGGGTTTTAACCCTTTTCTTATGAGCCTCATTTACTGTGGCTGCATCTCGACGTTGCTCATCGAGATGTTCCAAGTGAAGGAGGCACTCTTCGAGATGAGAGGTCTCTGGAAGGAGCTCAATAGCTAACTTAAGAGATGGAATTTCACATTCGAGAAGAAAGATAGATTCCAACCCATAAACTAACTGAAAAGGTGTAAAACCGATAGTAGTCTTGATGGAGGTTCGGTATGCCCAAAGAGCCGGATACAACGTAAGATGCCAACTGGATCTATTTTTATCAATTTTCCTTTGTAGGATCGTCTTAAGAGTTTTGTTTACTACCTCGACCTGTGCATTGGCCTGAGGATAATAAGGAGATGAATGTTCTTGCCGGAAACCTAGTTTGGGAGCCAATTCAGACATTAGTTGATTCTGGAAATGACTGCCATGGTCAGTGACAATCTCTCTTGGGATACCGAACCTTGAGATAATCTGATTAAAAAGGAACAATGCCGCTGTCTCACTATCATTTTTATAAGTGGGCATGGCCTCGGCCCACTTTGTGAAGTAGTCTATGGTCACGATAATATACTTGTGATTCGCTGTTGAAGGTGGATGACAAGTTGTAAAATCAATGCCCCACTCAATAAAGGGACCGATAGTGAAAATGGAAAAAAGAGGAGCTAGATGTGCGCGCATCTTCCGAGTATAAACTTGGCACGGGTGACAATGTTTGACCGCTTCAACACAATCTTTGAAGAGCGAAGGCCAAAAATAGTCGGCACGCAAGATATGCTGAGTTGTAGCAAGCCCTGATAGATAACCACCACAATCTCCATTGTGGCAATCATTTAGCACAGATTCTGCCTCCTCTAAGGTTAAACAGCACCGAAGGATTGAATCAACCCCCCGACGATATAATGTATCACCAATAATAACGTAATTTTTAGCGAGGTGAAGTAATTTGCGATGTTCATCCTTAGAGAAAGTAGAGGGAAATTTCGAAGTCTGGAGGTAAACAATGATATCTCCATACCAAGGGTCGAGTGAAGAGATGAGAAATAAGTGTTCGTCGGGAAAACTTTCCTCATAAACAGTATCCTCTACACAAGGTAGCTCGGAAAAATCCATAGGTTTCTTGGACTTGGCGGACAAGAACTTGAGATCAAATTCTTGTAAAATGACAATCCATCGATTATATTTGCCCCCAATCACTTGCCTACTGAGGAAAAACTGAAACAGATTGACTGCTGCCAAGACAAAATTTTTGCGTAGTAGAATATAATGATGGAGCTGCTCGACAACAGGGACAGTTGCCAAGGCCAACTTCTCAACCAGATAATAACGAAGTTCAGGACCTATCAAGCCTCGGCTCAAGTAATAAATCACATGCTCTATGAGAGCATCGTCTTGCTGAACGAGAACCATACCAATGGTTGATTCTGCTACAGCGAGATATAAAAGGAAGTCCCTACCATAATCCGGTGGACTCAAAAGCGGGGATGGGACTAATGCCTTTTTCAAAGCATAAAACAACCGTTACGCAAAGTCGTCCCACACAAATGGAACCCCTTTGCAGAGCAAACACATAAACCCTTTGGTGATCTCGACATAGTTCGCTATAAAACGTCTTAAGAAATTAGCCTTCCCTTGAAGACTTTGAAGTTGTCGATTGGAGGACAGGGGAGGCAACTATACTATCGCCTCTACCTTGAAGGGATCAACCCTAATCACTTCATTTGACACAATGAACCCTAGCAACCGATCAAACATAACCGCGAAAATGCACTTGTTGGGATTCAACCGGATTTTATGAAAACGACATTGCCCAAAAACCATTCAAAGGTGATTGGGATGATCAGTTCTTTTTCAAGAACGAACAACGAGATCATCCAAGTATGCTTCGATGATATGTTTGATGTCGTGGAAATCATATTTCATGGCCCACTGGAAAGTGGCTCCAGCATTTTTGAGAACAAATGGCATCTTTCTATATGCAAAGGTACCCTAGGGACATATAAAAGCCATCTTATGTTGATCTTCAGGACAGATGGAAATTTGATTATAACTAGAAAAACCATCCATGAAGGAAAAAATTTCATTACCCACACACTCGTCAATAATCTGATCAATGAATGGCGTGGGGTAATTATCTTTTGGACAAGCTTTGTTTAAGTCCCTAAAGTCGATGCTTATTCATATCTTTCCTTTCTTTTTATCTACAAGGACTAGATTAGAAACCAAATCGGTAAGAGGAACAGGGTATATAAAACCCACCTTGAGAAGCTTCTCTACTTCAGCTTTAATAGCTGCCACTTTCCTAGGATTAACCCGTCAAAGTCTTTGACGAATCGGCTTAGCGTTTTCATACGTCTTGATCTCATGCTGAACTACAGAAGGATCAATGCCAGGCATTTCCTCATAAGACCAAGCAAATACATCTCGAAATTCCTTGAAAAGGTCGGTGTAAATTTGCACTTCTTCAGGGGAACATTCAATTACGATGAAGAAATTCTCAATCACGTTAGGGTCCCTAGAGATGTTTATAGATATCATTTCTGAGATCACCGACATATTACCTTAGGCACGAAAGTGTGATGGAGCCAAAGGATTCGATATCTTACAAACATCACTAATGAATATCTTGGAGAACCTAGCTTCCACTTCCTGCAATGGAGGAAGGAAATATGAACGATGGTGTAAGTCTTCCCAAGGTCGATCTACACCCATCATCACTTCGAGGATTGCTTCTTTAGAAGGTAAAACCATATCTAAGCAGTCCAAGGAGGAGGTGGAATCAAAGGCCCAACCCGAGGCCACATAACCCTCAAACTCCTCTTCGGAAGAAGGAGCAGAGTGGTCGTCTATGGATTTAATGATAGAATGGTATCTAAGCTCAGCCGCAGACATAGGGGATGCCATTCCATTTACTTTTCCTTCAGCTAATGTGGTCATAGGTGAAGGCAAGGTCCAAGGGTCCAAAAAATAATGAGTTCGGAAGAACCATTCTTGAGGAGACTCCTTGGATGATGAAATGACATTGATTCGAGCGATAAGAGAGGGAAACTCAAAGGTACCCATCAATGAGGAATACATCCCAACTCCTAGATTCTCCATAGGCGGGCGAGGGTTATCCACTAAGGGGACAGTAGAGTTAGAAGTTGCTTGAGGATCAACTGGACAATAATCCAATTGATCAACCTTAACTATTTTCCCTTCATGAGGAAAGCAGATGACAGGAAATAGAGTCGAAATGACGGCATCCATCTCGTATACCCAATTCCTTCCTAAGAGGAGATTATAGTCTAGGTTAGCATCTATGACCTCTACTTCAACATTGATGACCTTTCCTCCAACACATATAGGAAAGGCCGGGATAATCTCGTGTGCCTTGTGAAAATGGCCATCAAATGCAATCAGAAGGGTAGGTGAAGGAACAGCCGAAGCAGATCTAATGGCCTTCCAGCAAGACATCAACATGATGCACATGGAAGCTCCTTCATCAATAACGATACAAAAAATATTAATCTTTAGGTATGTAGACTTTATCTAGAAAGCCATGAGATGAGGGAGTCGCCTTTTCACATTTAACATGTCAAAAGTGAGCAATAAAGAGTTGGTTGGATCAACTGCCCCAATTGTTGAGAGTAGAGCACTTCGTTGAGCTGGACACGACTGGAGAACCTCTAAAGCGGACATGTCGCATGGACTCTGGGCCAGATCCTCCACAATGGAATAATTTTGGGTGGCCCTAGTGTTAGGATTGATAGTCGCGCATTTAGCAGAACCTTTCGGTATTCGTGGTATAGTCTCAACACGGGGTCACTCAATATGAAGGTTGGTATTTCCGGGAGAAGTTTTTTCCTTGGAATTTTCGGCTTCACCGTAATCACGTGACTGAGTAGCCACATGTACATTAGAACCCATCATGAAAATGTTCGATGATTTTTCCCCTTCTTGGTTGCCCGCTGAGGATGTACCAGGATTTGAACTCGCACCAGCAAGCGATTGCTACCCTTGGGGAAAAGGGCTGGTTAACATAGCCTGAGAACTAGAAGCCCCTTGCTGCCCTAACAAGCACTGGTCATCCTGAATCTTTAGGCAGAGATGAGTTAAATGGTCTCCACTACACAACTTGCATGGAAACTTGACTTTCTTTCTAGACTCATTTCTACCCCCACCAGCATTATTGCTGAATTTATTTGTGTTAGCCTTCCCATCCTGATTCTTTTTCTTACCTCATCCTTCCTTTTTCCCATTGGATTTTTTATTTCCTTTGGAGTTATCATATTGGATGGCATTAATCGAAGAGGGTTGGGAAGACGAAGTAGTAGACGATGTGACTTCGTTGTTTGAAGCAGTTTGCAATCACAACTGCTGCAATTGTCTCAACAAGTTCACTGCATTCATGTCTACCGATCCAACGATACCATCCCCATGCGGACCTAGCTTCGACTTGGCTATGTCAACCTTTGAACCAGGAGCATCTGGCGAGTATTTTTTTAGGATCCCAGACTGAGAGTAGATCAATTCTAATTGCTTGGCTGTAAAAATAGCTTGCTCCTCAGAGTAAACTCCAAACACCGAGACATCCTTAGAGATCTCAGGTTGTAAAAATTTCAAAAACAATTCGAGATGGTACTCTGGAGGGATTTCGTCTTTAATGAGCCTCTTTCTCTGTCTCCATTCTTGAATATGGTCAGAAATGTGAGTTGCCGTGTCCTGACGAAAATTGGCCAGAAGTTCAGTTCCGACATCATAACGGACGGGCAACTGGAAATGATTGAAGAAAATATTAGCTAAGTCGCCAAAACATGTAAAACTGCCCCCTGGCAACTCTATATACCATTTGGCTACATTACCAGTCAAGGTGCACTAAAAAAGTCTCAACCTAACTGAATCATCAATAAGGGAGTTCGATGAGCACCACAAATGGAATGTGGTCACATGGTCGCCTGGGTCCTCGCCGCTCTTCCCTTCGAATTTTGGAATGTTTGAAGGGAGTTTGGTTGGGATCGAAGGCCAGGCTGGATTATATTTGATTGGATCGTTTGTTAACTTTGTGAGGTCTGGCAAGTTCAAAGTTGCTAGAAACGGAAGCCTAGGAGGACCTTGGGGGTTCCAACCAAACTGGGTGGAACTCCCAAAGTTCTGAAAAGATTGGCCTGGATTTTGCAAGGCACCAGGCTACCCAAAGTAACCTACAGAACTAGCTGAACCAAAAGGCATGCCTTGTGATCCAGCATAACTCAGAGTTTGACCAACTCCAGCCATAAAACCTCTGTAACCGGCGAAGATTCCTCCTAAAGGATTATAAGGAGCAGAAAATCCCTGATAAGGATCCCAAGTAGAGGCTAGGGGATGAATACTTCAAAATGAACTAACCGTGGAGTACGGCATATTCCCTTGTTAGTCGAGAAATGAATTCCCAATTACCATACTACTAACCGCAGGGTTAGCCCAACCTTGAAAAGGATTGCTACCTTGTCCTAAAGAAGAGAAAGGCATAGATCCAATTGGTGGGTTGGAATGTGGTATATGAAAACTTCCAAAAGGAAAACCTTGGAATGAAGCCGATCCACCCATCATGGATGTGGCAGCACTAAGTGGAATTGATGGAGTACCCTGTGAATGGGTGCCAAATGGGAAAAATCCAGAACTAAAAGCATTGGTTTGGGAGTTTGCACTCATAGAAGGAATGGAGGTAGACCCAACTAAAGATGTGCTAGCAAAAGACCTGAATAAAGAAGTGGAGGGGATGGAAATAGTTCCTCCCCGTTGTACAGATATTGGGGTCTGCACAGTCGTAGCACTTGTAGTAGAAACCATGCTTCTAGTAGTGGTCATCGATGGTAAGTGCGTAATGTGACCTGGACTTGACAATCGATGCGTTGGAGATCCAACGTATTGTAATACTTCCAGATGACTAGGAGGTAGGGGAGAATTCAGAGCTGCTAATGACTCTGAGAGTTCTTCTACCTCTACGTTATCTTGCGTCCGAAAGAGAACTAGAGAAAGTACTGGAGTATTTCTCTCTTGTCCTGTAGAAGTACCAGATCTACCTTGAACACTGATGCCCCCGAGGGGAGGATCAATCCTCGATGCGTCAACTGCCACAGGACAAACCCACTGGCAGTATTACCTCTATGCCTTCTAGGTGAAGGCTCTAAACTTGGTGGTGAAAGACCACAAAGTCTTCGAGACCATCTAGGTGATCAGTTAGCCACTTTGAATTTTTTGTTAAGATCTAACTAAAGACTCAAAAAATTGAAAGCTAGGCCAACTAGGAGCATAGAGCACACACTATAAAGTCCCTAAAGATATCAGCCAGTCAAACAACTTCCAAGTATTTCCACTCCGGGTGATTAGGACCAAACACCAAAATACGAGAAAGTGAAGTAAGGGGCCTTCCAAAGATAGTCTGGGATAATGACGGCCAAGTCCTATCAGCAAAGGTAATAGAGGAAGTTACGTTGACCTCCTAACAACAGCCTGCGCTAGTGCAAGCCCCCAATCTTCACAAGGGGGCCCTCCAGTAGTACTGTTGAGAGTGATACAATGTCAACCTCAGGTGCCACTAGAATCCCCTCTACAGCCACCTGTGTAGATCCCTAGGAGTAGCAACTAAGGTTACCAACTCGTATCAGAAGCCAGGCAGAACAGTCGTGAGGTAAGTTCGGACAATTAGGAGAGGGGGTATCTCTCCTCCCTGTCTTTACAGACCCTCGTGATTAACTCCCAGATCCAGAGCTTTCCTGGCCTTCCTAACGCTATTGGATTTTCACTCACTATTCAGACTCCTATGTTTGATAGTTTAAAATGGCCTTGGAGAGTTAACTCTCCACCCACCTAATCCAAGGTCCTAAAATATCCTAAAACTTGTGGATGTATCTAACTCGACAAATATAAAGTTCTAGTATATTTCAAATTAGCGCTTGATTTTAATGGGCTGTTATTTAAGTCAAGGGATACACGGAAGTGAAACTAGTGGTGTTTTGACGCAAAAGAAATTAATAAAAACCAAACTACATGCAAATGCACTTGTTTTCATTTTCCGATGAAAAGAAATTTCTATAGGGTTCAGAGGAACTTCAAATAAAGCTACAACTTTTTCTTTTCTTTTCTTCAAACTTCACACTCACAAAAGCCAACAAAACTATAAATGCCTAGAAAAATGCACAAAATAATCCTAATGCAACAAGTACATGCTGATGCAAAATTCAAAACTACTCTTAAATCAAAAGTTGAAAGTTGCTTGTTTATCAATTTTAGATTTTCCACTTAAATGTTTAGATGGAATATAAGTTTTTTTTGCTTATTTCGTCTAATAACTAAAAGAAGTATGAAGACAGACAAATAGGCACTTTCACTCAACAAAAAGGAAAACTCAATCAAAACAAAGTTCAAGAAAGAAAAACAAAGTTTCAAGAAGTTTCCTTCAAAAGAAACTCAAAACCGACTTTTCAAAAACGCTCTAACAAGACTGAAACTTGATGACCGAAAAATAGGAAATGAAGCACTTTGCGAGTTTGCGACACAAAAAAAGTGGGAACTCAACAAAAAAGGTGCTTTGAAATTCTCTTAACAATCAACAAGTAGCGAGACGAGCTTGGCAATGGAAACCAAAAGATTGAAAAGAAAACTTTCAAGAAAGCGTGAACAAACGACTTTCAGAAAGCAAGAAAAGCAGATGGTCATAAAAATAGTTCAAACATGCAAACCAAAAAGTCATTAAAACAAAACTCAACACAGAGATCGAAACCAATCTTTTTGCCCTGAATACACAGAGCAGGCAAGATTCCTTGTGTGCTTAAGCAAAAATAAATGATGTTTGCAAGAAGAACGAACAAGACCAACCTTTTCACAATGGGAGACAATTTGAAACAAGATTATTGCTATAAAACTAAAGACTATCATAGAACAGTGATTGTTCCAAACTGAATCAGACCAGCATACTATCTTCCAGAAACAAAAAAGAAAAAAAAAACTAAAAATCTTGAAAATTAAAGATATACGCGACTGTGTTTGCACACAGATGCGTGTATACGTGACAAGGCTTAAGGAAACATGCGTATATGCAGGTTCACTTAAGGAAAGATCCGTATATATGCTTCTGTAAAAAGAGAAAACAATGTATACAAAAGCTTCCAAGAAAAACAAAAAACAGTCTGGAAAAAACTGATCAAAGCTCACAATTCAGGCACTGACTACACAGTAACAGAAGATAAACAGACAGTTGAGCCATGATTGGCTTGAATACACCCAAACTAGGAACAACAATAATGTTGTCCCCAGTGGAGTTGCCAATTCTGTTGTGGGATAAACTCCCCTACGGTCTTGGGTGAATACCCTAGCAGACTGGAGGTTATCTATGCAAAGAAACACACATTCCATACAGTCATAATGCTACTATAAGTAAACTCTATGATAAGGGGCGTACCTGAAGTCGTACGTTTGAGAAGAGCCTTCTAGGGTCTAAACCCTTCTTAGAGTTCCTTTTGCTCCTTTGACCTGCAAAACAATCAATTTAAGAAAGTATAACAGTATATGGACTAAACATCATAAAGAAACCATATTCATATTATAAGGAAAGGTAGTTAGTTATGCAATTAAACAATCATTCACATATGAATCATAGTCTAAATATCATAACATGAAGAAGATCTATATCAGGAACAAAGACATGTGTTTCTTTTATTATAGACAAATAAAGTATAGAAAAGGAATAATTTCATCTGATTCGTCCTTTAGCAGGCTCCAAGCAGAACCATCTCCCGGATTCGTCTAGCCTCAAGCCTTTAACAAACTCCTTCCATGACTTACTCCATGATATCTCAAGTAGTATGAAATCATCAACACACACAAGGAAACAAGGGTTTCCTATAGAATGGGGGAAGTGCAGGAGGCACAAGGATCTTCAGACTTGGTCAGGGAAATCTCAGCATAGTAATCTTTCTCTCTCTTCTCTTCTCCCTTTGGCCTTCCCATAGAAGCCTTTTTATACTTCTCCCAAAGTAGTTTTTTAGTTGGGAATTCATTGGCAATAGTTGGGCCACGGGCACTAACAGGTAATCAACAGGTAAAACCCGTGATCTCCGCCCGAAATTAAGGAGATTTATTTATTTTTTAAGTGTTTTTAAACATACAAATGGGTTGGGTATACATAGACCTGCGTATACACGCGTTTAGCTCAGGGCAATGTCGCGTATATGGAATAAAACACTATTTTTTAAATTTGGGACCAGGTCTAGAAGGAGGGGTTGCCCTAGGCCATGAGTGCAGCATCACAAACCTCAAGAGTGAGATTTGGAGCTATAACAGTAGGGGAAATTGTTGTATCACCTTGGAAAATTGTGCATACCCACAAGAGAAAGGGTACATGTAATCTGGGAGGTCCACATCTCCCTTGTGTCTGGTCATTTTGGTATTGAAAAAAATGTGTCATGTACAAAGATTTTGTTTTTTTGCCTCATATGAAGAACATTGTGACTCGCTATGTAAAGGGGTGTGTGATGTGTTCTGTTTCAAAGCCCTCTAATAGAAAACTTGGGCTCTACACACCACTCCTTATTTCGAGTCGTCCATGGGAAAGTGTGTCGATGGATTTTGTAGGAGGTTTGCCTTTGTCTAGGAAAAGGCATGACTATTTGTATGTCATCATTGACCGTTTTAGTAAGATGTGTATTTTAATGCCTTGTAGAAAGAAGATCACTGTAGAGTAGACTGCTTGTCTTTTCTTTTAGCATGTTTGGGTCCATTTTGGGTTTCCCACATTGATTTTATTAGATCGGGATTCTCGCTTTCTTGGAGAGTTTTGGACCAGCTTGTGGAAGATGATGGACACCAAGTTGAAAAGAAGCACGACATTTCATCCACAGACTGACGAATAGACAAAGTTTGTCAATGCCATCGTGGTACACTTGTTGTGAGGCTATTGTGGGAAACATTCTAAGTTGTGGGATGAGCATCTTCCATATGTGCAACATTCCTACAATCGAGCAGTACACTCATCTACGCATCTTTCACCATTTGAGACATGTTTTGGCTACCCGCCAAAAGATCCTTTTGATATGGTCTTTGGAAGGGAAGATGACTCCAGCGGACATGATGACAGGGACAAAGTGCAACAGTTCATTCAGCGGATCCAGTTGATTCACCAAGTAGTATAGGAGCAGTTGGAGAAAAGTCAAGCCTGGTACAAAGCTCGACATGACAAACACCAATTCAACCATCAATTTCAAGTGGATGACAAAGTGTGGTTCCATATCAGCAAGGACAAGATTAAGGGAGAAGGGAATAAGTTGCAACCAATCTGGTATGGTCCATTCACCATCTTAGAGAAGATTGGAAACAATGCCTTCCATCTCGATTTGTTGATATATATGCAAATGTACTCCATAGTGAATGTTGAGAAATTAAAGATGTATGAGCCACCATTGATTATGGACACCGAAGAGTTGGGAGTAGTTCCTACAGTTGATAACGTTTCACTAGAGTATCTTGATGAGTTACTTGAAGACATCATCCTTGACAGAAGAACTAAGACTTCAGACAGGGAGATGTGGAATACCTTCGAGTTGGTTTCAAGGGGATGCACCCTAGCAAGGAAAAATGGGTGGAAAAAGAAAGAGTGAGGGAACATTTCCCTCACTTGCCAATTGAATGATGAAGCTTTTGGTGGTCCAAAAGCTCCTCAATGGGGAGGATTGATCTAGGTGGATCTCTAGACACCAGCGACATGGAAAATGCTTAAAATTCAAAGTGACTGAAAGATGATGAACTTGACATCAGATTGAAGTGCTCATCACCCTGGTTCCAACGGTATGAATGACACTCCAATCCAAGTCCGGATGAAGGAGATAGAGGCCATCAAAGTTGGGACTTTTTGATGACTAGGTAGGATTAATGAAGACACAATTTGCACTTTTTTCGGCGGATGGACTCTGGGCAAATCCAGAAATTTGTTTCATTTAAACAAAAAAAATATAAAAAAAAGGGTGGCGGGCCACCAACCTCACCACCCCAGCTCTGATCCGCACAAAAATAAATATATATTGGTGGAGGGGTGGGCCATGACCCTCGTCCCCTCCCACGGAACCAGCAACAAATAAGTGGGGTGGGCGGCCACGACCCAGCCACCCCACAACCCACACCACGACTTAGTATATAACGAGTGGTGGGCCGGCCCTTGGGGCACAGAGCCAACCACACCCAAAAAGAAACCAACCCCGCCATCTATACTCGCGCCAATCTTAATTGCAGCGGAGCTAGCGGAGATGGGGTGGGCGGGACGCCCAAGGCGGGCCTAACCCGATCCTTGTTTAAAATTAAAATTTTCGATGTATAAAAAATGGAGGTGGGGTTTGACTGCCCGACCTCCTCCATATTAACTGGATCTCAAACCAATTGCGCTACAACTGTTTTATTGAGAAATCCACCACCTATTTGTTATTTAAACGCAGTTCACCAATGCACCCAAGAGAGGAGGCAGTGCACGTAGTTCGAGGCAGAATTTCGCAGGAGGGTTGAATTTCCACTTTATCATATTTTGACAAATTTTATATGGTTTCAGCATTTATCAATGCCACAAACGCAATGGCGCTGTCTCTTTCTCCATCATAGTTCTGCATTTTTCGGCCATTTTTCAGTATGGAGGTATAAAACTCCTTTTTTGTCACTGATGTTTGTACTCTTGTTTCTCATACCACTTAATGAATGAAGGCCTCCCCATTGATCGAGCAGGGCCTGGAGACGTAGTCCAAGTCGGACGAACTCTGTTATCAAGTCTTGTTGTCTTCTTTCATACTTTATGTGTTTCTCCTCTTCTCTCATGTGCACATTAAATTTCTATGTTAAGCTACAATTTATACATGTAATTCTCGAAAACATCTATAAGCAAAAGATTCTAGATCAACCAAGGCTCTCAGCCACCAAGGCTTACTCGCTCTCCAATCTCAGCCACAAGGGCTCTCAGCCACTAAAGCTCAAGTCAACCATCAAGGCTCACCACAGACCCAACTCAGCCACCAAGGCTCTCAATCTAGCCACCAATGCTTTGATGCCATGTTAAAAAATGGAAAGACAAATTAGAATGAAACTTACACACTGAAACTAGTAGCTCACAGTTGAACCACGCTATGCCTGGACACTTCCCAAGCAATATTGCTCTATTTCATTAATCATCAAATCATAAATATATAAGTTTACATTCAATTTAGGGAGATCACAACTATCTCCTAGAAAATAGGAACTAAGTCTAAACTAAAACACACACACACAACTGTGAAACAAACTTTCTCCATTAATTTCAACTTAATGTAACTACAAATGGGCTCATATTTAATGTGCTTCATTAGATAAAGACTATACTATAGTCATTTTAGTGTTTTTAAGTAAATCGTTGCTTATTTTTATGTCATTCATCAAGGTATGAAATCGAGTACTAGCTTTTATGGTTAGTTGACTTTCTTTGATTACTTGTTTCGAAATTGTTGTTGTGCAGTGCTATACAATCATATTGTCAAATTTTGAATCATGGAGGATATATTGTGATGTTTTGAGATGGTACGGAGGTCATGAGTACAAAAAACTTAACCTATAAGAAGGAAAAATGAACAATGATATGAACTCAAAAAAATATTCAATACCAACTCAATTTCATCATTACAGTAACATATATATCTTTCATAAAAATTGAAAATGGTTATTTTTATTTTTATTTTTCGAGGAAAATAACCATAATTCTATTTATAAAAAAAAAAAAATTGCAGATGCTTAAGAGAATTAAGTCATACTAGTAAAATGGGGCTCATACAACCAACTATGAAAAATAAAAAAGATAAAAAAATTACGAGTTGGGACTAAGTGGAAAGTCACTTAGCTATCCCTTCCTTTTTACTTTTCTACTTTTTGTCAGCCTCCTTGATTTGGAGTAGCACTTACGAGTGTTAATTGATTTTCTTTTGCTTCATCAGGGTATCCTTGTTTGAGTCTGATCTCTCAAATACATGGGAACGTTTAAAACCTCCCACCTCCTTTTCAGCAGGGGTCTTCTTGTTGCGTTGCATTGGCACTGAAATTTCTATTTCTTTAGAAGCTCTTAAGCTCGGTACCATTGTTCCTCCTTGTTGGTCTCCTCCGCCTACTACTATGTCATGTGGATTCTTATTTTCCACGAGAGTGGGAGTACATGTTTCCTCATAGTATTCTTCTTCTGAAAGAGACTATTCTGGAAACTGCCATCCCTTTGGCTTTTTGGTTTGTTTCTTTTTCCTTTTTGGACCTTTCTTTGCTTGAGGACATGTATGTTGTAAGTGTCATGTTTGAACACATATACGACATCTAAAAGTTGTATTTTCAAAAAATAAGAACTAGGTCCAACACAAATTGTTACGAATCATGTGAATGCGATCAAGTAAACCTTTATCTACTTCCACACAAATTCTAGCAAAGATAAAAATTCCTTCTACAGTTTTGTCTAGATTTGTCTTAATGTACTTCCCCATTGTATTGTTGATTTCTTCTAATACTTTATTATGCCAAAAATGGAGAGGGAGATTGTGCAATCTAACCCACACTGACATTTTGGAAACCACCATTATATTGACATCTAAACCCAAGTACCATGGGGTATGAATTGACCCGCACTACCTCAAAACCATGATCCCTCCTTTAAGACGTGGTCCATGTCTTGCAATGTTTCAAATTTTAAGATTAAAAATCCCTTGGAATATATGTAAATATTGTACCTTGGGGTCCAAGTAGAAAAAATCCAATGTTTCAAATTTTAAGATTAAAAATCCCCTGGAATATATGTAAATATTGTACCTTGGGGTCCAAGTATTAAAAATCCATTGGTTTTGGAGAGAAGCCGTTAAATATAATATAACCACTTTGGGTTGGAAGGTTGTACGAATTGCATTGACATTTGAAAGATATACTGCCATTTCCAGAGTGTGATTCATTTGTTCCATGATGTAGGGGCTTGGAGCATTTAGGATTTAATTAGAATTGTTTTGTGTCTTATCTTTTCTTTCGACAACTTCCTTAAATGAGTCTGTGCCCTTGAAAACACTCGTTGAAAAACTTGTTCAGGGCAGTGCTCCTTGCAACCTCATATTTAAGATAATATATAAATCTCTTTCAATGTTGTATTCTTGCAATCAGAAAGCATCTTGCAAAACTTTCCTTTTTTTTTTTCCAGTAAGAAAAAAACACTGGTTTTTGTATTAATAAAAATACAGTACATATATCATGGATTAAGACATGAGAAAAAGTGTGTAGAGCATCATCCATAGAAAATGCACAAAACAAGAGAGACACAGATATACGTGGTTCACCCAGTTTGGGCTATGTGTAGGAATTTACAGGGTAAGTTCCTCAGACAGAACACCAGAAGGACACCGCTCACAAACAGATCACAGATCAATACACCAGTATTTTGACGTGGTTAAAACCCTCAGAGAGGGAAACAGTCCACGGCCTGCGCCAACGTGGCTACTACAGGCAATTTATTAATAAAAGAATGAAAATTTACATAAGCTTCTCTCATGCACGGTGAACCTACAAATGACCCTCCATGCGCTTAAAATAGAATTCATGGACCAATCAGGTGTCAAGCCATGGATCAAGTGTCGGTAATACCGAGGAGAGAATGAACCGTCGGATCACTACATATCGTGACCGTCGGATTGTAGTTACAAAAGTACATAGTAAAGAAACACACTTTACCTAACTCTACACTAGACCAAGTTATACTTAACTATTTCCTATGTGTCGGAATATCCTAACATCCCCCCTTAAGACCAACTTGGGATCGGATTGAAGGATTTACAAATATGACACAATAGGAGAAGGAAGGAGGCACTAGAGCCTATCCCCCCTTAGTGACAACTTCCTGAACTCCAAGCATATATCGAAGTTTAGTGAACTTCGCCTCTGTGAGAGCCTTTGTGAAGATGTCTGCACCCTGATCATCTGTTGAACAATATTGCACTTCAAGAACATGGTCATGAATGAGCTTTATGATGAAGTGCATGTGAAGTTCAATGTGTTTGCTGCGCTGATGCTGAACTGGATCTTTGCAAAGCTGATGGCACTTT
>APFE031134648.1:64521-86682 GCA_000404065.3 Pinus taeda
ATATATAGATATAGATATATATCACAAAGCATAAATATATCAGATTTACAAAGGAAACAAGTGTTAAAGTTAAAGGCCCTGACCTGATATATATATATATTATGTTTTAAAAGCCCGATGGGTCCGCAGAGCAATGGGTGTTTGTTCAATCGCTAATTGCGATTTGTGATAAAGTTTCCGGACCTAATAGTCTATACATTATGTTTTATAACTCCGGCGCGTTCGTTATATCGCGGTTTTGTTAAGGATTGGGTCAATAAAACGTTTGATAGCGCCAATTGCAATTTATAGTGGGAAGTCAATGGAGCACTGAATTGGTGGATCCGATAGATTTATTAAATTGGGTTAATTCCTTTCAGTTCCGCTTCACGTGTTTTGAGTCGATTTTGCTGTGTAAATGGAAAAATCAGTGTTAAAGCCAAATTTGAAGAAAAAGGCAGTTGGTCAAATTTCTTGGTGTTTTGCCCAATCAAAATGCCTAATACATACATAAGTCCAGATTTAAGCATGGCTAACACAGTTTATCACAACGAAAATGGATTAATCATTATTTAAGCATATACAAAAGAACCCAGTGGCCGACTAATAGAGCAAGCTAGCAGTTAATGTCATCTTCGAAGTTCAGTTATTTTCTTGTTATTTCATGTTCTTTGAGGTGTCTTTTAATCTATGTAAATTCTGTAATAGCTTTTTCAGATAGTTAGGGAAACAGTTTAGTAGTTTGATAGTTTCAGAGATCAGCAACTGTTTCACAAATGTATAAAAGGAGGAAAATTTACAGAGAAAGGGTTGGTGGTTTGAATTTTGGAGTACCCAGAGACTAGGCCATTGTATTCATGATATCATCATTGGTTAAGGAAAGAATAAGAAATTTCCATGAGTTGTTGGGTATAATTTTGTAACCTTCTCTGTCATGTGTCATGTTATGTTTTCTTCTTTCAAGTATAGTAATGAAGTTGCAGGTCTTTATTTGCTTATGTAGATAAAGTTAAAATTTCTTAAAAGAGTGCTCCTATAGTTGAATTTTCCACCTTCTTTTCTAAGTTATAGATAATAGTTTCTGTGAAAGACTAGCATATTATCTTTAACATCCCCCAAAGTTACACATAGTAGTTTCTGTGTTAAGCAGCATATTGTCTATGTTTCAATTCTCATTTTCATAATTCTTCTAAGTGACGGATAATAGTTTCTGTGAAAGATCAGCATATTATCTTTAACTTTTCCTTCAAGCTTTCTTCATTCATCATTTATATCTAGCAGCAAATGGAATTTTGAGATGTTCTGGTCATACATGTATTAAGAGTAAAAAACCAAGTCTCTAGGTCCTTGATTTAAAGACACAACATATATCTAAGTGACAAATAAGTGAAAGCAAACAATATTTATTAATGTCTTAAGCACAATTTCCATATAGCCAGGAAATTGGTTTCTCAAGGAACAACACAATACGAAGCAGAAGTTTGTGGCACTAAGCTCTACAGAGGCAAAGTACATGGAAATTAGCATGGATACATGTGAATCTATTTGGCTTTGGAATATTCTAGTAAGCTTGTCCAATCAAAGCATGGAGGTGACTAGTATATGTTATGATATTTAGAGTTGCATCATGTTCTTTGAAAATCTAGTGTTTCATGATAGGTCAAAACATATAGACATACGATACCACTTCATCAAGGATTGTGTGTAGCATGGATCAATTTGACTACAACATGTTCCCACACACTATCAGGTTGTTGATATACTCGTGAAGGCTCTAGGGAAATCCAAGTTTGTATACTTCAAATAATAAATGAATATAGTGTATAACACCTTCCTCTAATCTCTAGTCTCTAATGTGTTAGAGAGGCTAAGGAACATTAGATATCCAAAACCTAGAAACTTGTTTGAGGGAAAATACTTACAAACCTCTCAATTAAATTAATTAATCAATAGTTAAAAATTCCTAAGTCTAACTTAGGAAAATTGATTAATCAATGGGTATTAGTTAAGAAAATTGATTTTCTCTAAAGACTTGTGGAAAAGTGTTTTGATAGAGTCTAAGATGATCTAAGACATTGATCATGATTTGATCTTGGACTTTGATACTCCAGCAAGAAATTATAAGAGCGAGATGAAAGGATTGGAGAAGACTCAGAGAAAAACACCAAGTGAGTAAGGCAGTTCAAATTGTCCAGTTTGCAATATTCAGCAAGGTGCAGTTCGAGCCAAGGGAGAGATAGTAGCAGGGGTTTGCAACAATGAGAATTTCTCTGGAGATTTTTTAGTGATCCAGAGTCAAGACAAAAGGTTGAATTATCTAACAAAGGAGATTGTATTCTGCAATGCAAGTTTCCCAATTTTCCAGTGCAAGTTGCTGAAAGGAACATTGTTTCAATTACTACTACCTAGATCTATCCCAAGAGGTAATGCAAATTGTTTCCAAAGGCAGAAGGAGGTAAGATGAATTTAATGGAGGAGGTTTGAGGGAAGAAAAAAAAATCCCAAAGGTTTCAGTGCACATTTTTGGCAGTGGTGCGAGCGTTAGAGGGGGTTGCTAGTGGTCAAGGAGAGGGCAGATCAATTTGCTGAGAGGGACAATATTTTTTCTAGTATATTTCTAGTTGAGATAAATTATCAGAGCTAGTCCAAGGAGGATAGCAGTGTTAATTCTCTATTTTTTCTACATAATAATAAAACCCTCATTTGTTTCACTGGTGTTCCCTTTAGGGTCTTTCCGGGGACTTTTGTCCAAAAACAATGGTGTCATTTTTATCATGTGTGCATCTATTTCTCATTTCCAATTTTATATTTCCACAACATAATTTACTTGTGAAGAATTTTAGTGTAAATTATTCACTATTTATTGTTAATAATTTAACAAAATACAAAACAAACTGTTAAAATTAGGAGAATAATATATAATTGTCATTGTTCACTGAAATTTCACACAAAGGAGTCCCCTCTAAATGATAATGTAACCCAGCATAAACTACAGAAATATGATTTATGTTGCTTTCTAATAGCTCTCATAATGTGTTTGCATATACTAAGAAACATAAGTGACATAAAAGGAAATATTAGGATGGGTATGACTCAAATATAAAGGCTATAAGTACATGATGTTGCAAAATAACATCTACTTTGGGTGTACTATATAGAGAGAAACAAGTTCGATTCCATACTAGAAGGTGTTGGGTATATTTTATATTCTTTGCATGACTAGGCACACATATCATTCTTATTAATTGTGCAAAATGTGGGGGTCACGGGGGAAATAAGAAGGGGGTACATCCCATGAAAAAAATTGGGCATCTTTTTGCGTCCTTTTTTGGTGGTTATGAAAACACACAGATTTTAGTTTTGACAATTTTGTTGCATATAGTTTTCAATCCATAGTTTTCTAGTTCTAATTAAGAATTAAGATTATAATTTAATATGGTTGAATGGATTATGGTTTTGGATGTTGCAATATCATATATATATTGTATTGTAATGATGAAGTTGATTGATAGTAAAAATTAGAGGTGTAGCTCTAAACATTTTGCTAGTTTCCCTGGTTAAGGGGGTTCAAGGGTAAATATTTGAGTGTTATGTATGAATGCCATTGGTTTTTTTTGTATATAAAGAATCTATGTATACATTGATTATTGTAAAGTTTTAATACTTATAAAAGGTAGATGATGCTAGTTTACAATCTTCCATGTGAATACAGAAAATAAGGTCACATGCATACTTGGACTAGGAAATGTAAATTCCTTCCTTGGTTTACGATAATTGGAGGTTAAGGAAATAAGAATAATTTAACTCTATAATTTCAAATTTCTTCTTGAGGTTGGATTTCACATGGTTTAAAAGTTTAGGGTCACTAACATTTAGAGTAAATTCATTATCATCAAGAACAAGTATTATGAGATGGTTACCCACTTTCCTCCCATAGGAATGATCTAGATTGGAACATTATATTATTTTCCATCCAAATCAGTACTTTTAGAGTGGAACAAGTGGAATAATTAACTTGTAGGCTCATTTTTACCAGTATTCCTAGTTTGGAAATTTCAGGGTAAAAACATTTAGGATCCATTTTGAGGCCTTAAATGACTACTTTTTATGTTCCTAAAATTTCTATGGACCTAGATTCCATAATCTACACACTAGAACCTTTACAATGGTGTAATAATCACTTCAATTGAAACTCGTATGAGAAGGTTATGCCTCCCAGAATTTGAGTTATCATGACTTACCACAAGAATTTTAGAGGAAGCCACATCAGGCCTCATTATTCATGCAAAAGGCACTAGCCATGTGGGGATGATGAAGAAGACTATATAAGGGTTGAAATGCAACTCATTTTAAGGGTTGAATGGGTCAAATTTAACGCCTAGTTGGCCTTGAGGTTGTATTATAATCAATCCACTAGGAGAAAAACTAGTTCATGTTATATTTACTTGCATTTTGTTCCATAGCAGATCATAATAGCTAAGTGTGGATAAATAATGCGAAGAACAAAGGGTCCTAATATACTTCATTCATTTAAGTGTCCTAATATAGATATTAAAGAGTTTTCTAAATGTTCATGGGTCAGAAATCTTTGAAACTTAAGCAAAAGGAGAGGAGGTTCACTAGAAACATAATTACCAACTTTAAAATAACCCTCTAGAGTTCTCATTTTTTTGGAGTTTACATTAAGTTGTTTTTTCTCTCCATTTTAGAAAAGAGGTTCTACTAGTGACACCTTTTTATTTGAGTGGGTTAAAATTACCACCTTTTTCATCCATGCCCTTAAAAACCTCATAATGTTGCCAAAGAAAACCTTAAAATTAACCTCCAATTCAAAAAGCTACCATAAATAACACTTGGAGGCATAAATTTGTAATTTTTTTGAATAAATCACCCAAAAGAACTAACAATTGAAAAAAAAACATTCTTGAAGGGAAAAATAGATAATTAAATAAATATACAAGGAAAAATTGAAAAGGAAGAAAAATAAATGAAAGCATTTTTTTCTACACATGCACTATAAATTAAAGAAAAAACAAAACAAAGATTAAAAAAACAAAACTTGCCCTGTGTGTGTGCGCGTGCATGTGTTAAAACCCTGTCACTCCATTATAGTGAGAGAAACCTAAGTTCAACTTACCACAGTTGTTGGCTAGAATGCATCCCATTTTCATCTCCACATTTACTTATGTGGGGGTTATTCCATGTTAAAAGGGTGAAATTACATAATTGAGCAATTTCTTGTAATTATTTTGCCAAAATATTATAATTATGAGATAATAATAATTTCACAATTGACAAAAATTAAGAAAAAACTCATAATTGAGAAAAAGGTTTGTAGAAGCTTACTTTCCCGAGTAGATCAACTTGACCCATGTATGTATGAGTTGGCTAGGGGTCTATTATTATAGAATATTCCTTAACACTTTGTCACCCTAAGTGTCTACTTTCATCCTCCTTGGAGACTCGTTGGCTCTTTATATACTGGCACATCCTTGAGAGTCAGGCTAGTGCTAGAGAGAGGGAGAATTATAGAGTTATGGTATCATTTTGATTCAGAGATTGTGACTTACTTCTTCTTGAGGGCATATTTCTCGGAGAGGGGGTGAATCTGCTGAAATTTGGAGAGGAAATCCTATGCATGAAGGTATACATGTACCATTTTGTTTCATGATCAATAAAAATACATGTTACCTTTGTTATAGATCTATGTTTCTGCTCAATTATTCATGTTAATTTTTATTTCTTTTAGCTATCAGTCTTCTGCAGAAGGCTATTTGTGTTCTTTGTTTGTTGATGCTTGTGTGCAAGTAGTAGATCTATTGTAGAAAGCAGGTTCTCCTAGCTAGAGCGATGATGTTTTGCATTGAAGCCAACACTCTTCACCGATATGTGAGGAGTCCAAGTTCTAGATCAAACCTTTAGTTTATGGATTGCATGCATACTTGGTTGTTTGATGTGTTTTACCAAAAATTCAGCCAAAAATGTTTGGAATGGTGTATTTGAGTTGTTAAATCTATACTAACTGATTTCCTTGGGAACTTTTCAAGGTTATGAATCCATTTGTGCATTTAAATCAATACAAAATAACAATCTCGTGAATAATTGTATCGCCGATTTTGATGAAAAAGAGAAAAACCATAAAACAATTAGACTTTGCCTTTTGATTTCCCCTTCTTATTTTTCATGTTTTGTGATATTTTTATTTATTCCATATTTATTATTATTATTTTTTAACAATTTAATTTATATAGTATTGGGTTTTTAAGAAATTAATCAAAAAATGTTGCAATTTTAAGTCTAAGAAAAGGGAGTGTTATTAATAACACCTATTATAGATTCAGGGGATGATTTTAAGGTTTTAGTCATAAGGGTACTAATGTTAGGGTTATGATTTCAATAAAGTTGCAATTTTAACCCTAAAAAAAGGGTGTTGTTAGAAGCACAACTTTTCAAAGAAGGGTTGTTTTTAAGATTTTGGTTACAATCATGTTAGTTATTAAGTTCATAATTTTAAAGAAGAAGTGATTTTAATCTTGAGGAAAAGGTTGTTGTTAGTACCACCTTTTGATTTGATGGTTGATTTTAAAATGTTTCTTGACAACATTATGAGGATATTAATATTATATAAAAGGTACTAATTTTAACCACAAAACAAAAGGGTATAACCAACAAAACCATTTTTTCATTTAGGGGTTGATTTTCATGTTTTTGACCCAATATATTGGTTTCTAGGGCTAAAGTTTTCATTTCGAGGTCACATTTCTCATTAAGTCTATAACTATGTTTGCAACTATGAACATGTACAATAATTATCTATAGGATCGTTGGATATATATTGTGTTGTAAGGACTTGTCTGGGAAGTGGTTTTGTTGGGTGCGAGTTTATGTTCAACAAATATGATCCGAATAGAAAATGGCATCAACCATGGTATTTATCCACCCATGAATTTCATCCACCCATGGAATTTACCCAATGGATTGTCAGTCGCATCCACCCATGGTATTGTAAGTGGAATCCACCCATGGTATTTTCCCATGGTATTGTGACATCCACCCATGGTATTCATTCACCCATGGAATTTACCCGTGGTATTGTAACCGAAAAAGGATATAAGTAACAAGTCACATTTTGTAAAAGGACAGATGGTCTGCCACAATGTAGCCTTTATAGTTATTATATGTTTTAATGAACAAATATTCTTTTTGTTTTTGTTCATTGGGTGTTCTCCTCTTTTTCGTCTGGAAATTCAATTTTTCAGATCTTGGGGGACTCCCCCCAAGATTTGCATAAAAATCCAACTGGAGGAAGTTGATCAAATGGAGGTGGGGATCAATCATTATTGTCATCATCGAAAGAAGAAACAAAAAGTAGGATCATCAATAGAAAATTTGAGAATAGAAGATGGCACAAATGTTGAACTAGGTTTACAAGCCAAAGGACCTTCATTAAGCTTAGCATATATCCTAATAAAAATTAAATTAGAATGAGGTTGAATAATTCTATGACCTTTGATGTGTTCATTGTATCAAACAAAAATTCCCTTCTCACTTTTAGGTTATAATGGTTTAATTTTCTCATCAAGAATGTGAATGCATGCTTTACAACCAAACACACATAAGTGGCTAACATCTGGTTAATTTTACTTAGAGCATCTTTCCATGTTATATTTTTTAAGGCATTTGTGGTAGTGTAATTGAATATGTAATTGACACAATTACTGAATTCTTCCCAAATTTGAAGATTTAATCCATTTGATTGGATCATATAGTTTATCATTTCCTTTAAGTTGTGTTCTCTCATCATTCTTACTTTTTTATTTTGTTCCTTTGTTACCACTGGAAGTAGGAGTTGGTTTATAGGGTTTAGTACCTGTTGTAGCAGCTACAAACACCCTCCAAAATTTTGGCCTACACCTAATTTCGGAGCCTCCCTTAGGAATTTCGCTTGATGAATGCACACCCTCAGGTTCACTCTCTGAGCCAGTGGGAGTCTTTGCATCTTCCTTTCTTTTTCATTTGACTCTAGTTTTGGCATGTTGGTGTCTAAGTCATGCTTGTGACCATGTTCTAGTTATGATCATGGTTTTCTCTTCATGTGTTCTTGTTGTGTTCGCTATGAAAGCACATGTCACATTGATACAAAGAGTCACATTCACTTTTGCACAAGCGTCGTCATGGTCGATCAACAATCAATCATGAGTTTCACGCTTGTCGCTTGCACCGTCGGTTGGTCATGTTGAACATGTGTGTCTGGATATTTTGAGTCATTTCATCTTCAAATCGTGTGAGTGTGTGTTTACATGATCACCTATGCATCTTTCGATCGTTCAAACACATAGTCATTTTGTCGAACTTTTGACGACCAGACTCCCCTCCAATAGTTGGACCATCACCTCACCATCGACATAATTGACTGTCACCTAGAACAACGTAAAGGCACCAAGTAAGTCTTTGCAAGCTGCACTGATTGCAAGCAATCCAATCATCTTTCATGATGACCACCTGGACAGTTGGACCCAGTAGCCACCCTGGGACTGACTCCCCTAAAAAATTACGTAGAGGCTATTGATCTTCCCCACTCTATTGACTAAGGAAAATGCGCGGACAGGCCGGACAAACACCAAGTGCCCATCTCTATCTCTCTCATAAAATTGCATAGTTTTCCCAGTCAGTCCTCCCAATAGCCGACCGATTGCTCATCCAAGAAATTGCTTAGTTTTCATGAGCAGGCATTTTGCTGGACAACAGTTCACTCAGCTCAGAAACTGCACATAGATAATCAACAAGCCATCTTGTCAGCCTCAGTGCAGTTTTCCTCACAAGTAGCTCCAAGCAGCAGATTGCCAGCCACCTCAAGGAATTGCACAGTTTCTGCTACCAAGTAGCAGACTTCCAGTTCCCTCTGGGAATTGTGTAATTTTGACTACTAGGCTCCTGGCCAGTTCCTCCAGAAAATTGTACAAATTTTGCCTCCCATCCCTTGTTGCTCGCTTGTTCCGGGAACTGCACAGATTCTGCCTATCTTGCCTTCCTACAGCCCATACTATCCCTCTCAAAATTTGCGCAATTTTGCCTTCCAACCGAGGTAGACCTCGCGGATAGTCACTGTTGACTTGGATTGTACATCTTCATCACTCAGTGACTCTTGCGCAATTTTCATCAGTAGTTCCTGGAGCCATCATCTTGCTTCGCAACCTTGCTGCCTCTCCCAGTCACCTGCATCCGAAATGATCTTGTGTCATGGTAGACTAGTATGTTTTTGGATTTGATGTCATCTCATCATGAGTGATTGCAGGCATAGATACACCAACAAACATGGTGCAAAGACAAATGGGATGAATGAAGGGAGCACATGTAGAAGGACAGGTTCACTAATGGATGAACGAATGATGCATGTGAAGAAATGTGCTCGCGAATAGATTATCATGTAAAGATGTGTTTGTGGATGGATGAATGAGCAAACATGCAAGATGTTCTCATGGTCAGATGAATGAATGAACATGCACCTTTCATGAACAGATGATTTTGTTAAGCCTTCCAACATGCAAGCGAGGAACAACGTGCCAAAGCATCATCAAGTGAACCAAAGACCATCAAAGACTCCTCGCACTTTGCCATGCGGAGGTGAAGTTGTGCTACACCATGAAGATATCCATCATGTAGAAACACTATAGCTTGAAATGCACTCCAGCAACAACACGAATGTAATAGCACTGTCATGTTGATTCATGTCGCCCACATCTCTACTATGGGCTATGTTGTCAATCAATGTAAGGTAACGTGGAAGTCCAGGAGACCCACTTGTTGTACAAAGATTCATGCAAAGTAAAAAATTCATGGAAGTCAAATAGTCATGAGGGTAGTCGAATAGCCACAAGGGTCAGTTTCACCCTTGGTTATACATAGCCCTCTCATTTGTAAATGAAAGGAATTTTCACCTCAGATCCTCCCACATAGCCAAGAGAGTTTGTAATATTTTCTTTGAGGAGTAAGTAGTGGCTCCAATGCCCCACTCATGGGGTTAGTGATGTATGGTGTAACGATTGGTCTTAGAACTTTCACTTAATTTAGAAGCTTGATAATAGGCCAAAACGTTTTCACACATGTATTGTAATTGTTGTAAGACGAAGCTTGAACACTTGTAATGCATGTTGCTTTAACCTGCGTTGAACACTTGAACTGTTTCACTTGTTGTAATGCATAATTTGTTAATGGAAATGTGTTTTATATGTTGTTAATGTTGTCTTGCTCGTGGTGGCTATCTCCCTAGATATCAGATAGACCTTTCGCATAAAGATTGTTGCAACAACTATTGCACTTGTTTGGACTCATCCGTTGAGTGTTGTATGTGTTATCTTACCTTGTGTGTTGTGACTGCTGCATTTGTGTTGACTGCTCCTTCGGAAGTTGTGCACATCGTGTTGTGTTGTGTGTTCCTAGCCGAGTTGGGACTTCATCCCAACCAACTTGGGACTCACTCTCACCCTCTCCCGTTACAGTGAAAGAACCATTGCCACAAGTACACTAGCATTCACCAAGCATGCAAACCTCACTTCTCAAAGGAAAAGAAAACCACTCTCTTGTGCTGACAAGCAAGAGTTGAGGCAAATCCTTAAGACAATGGCAACCAAGCCATCATACCATATGGGACTCCCACACCAAGTGGTGTGAGGTCTAGTTTGGACTTCATATTAGGGTGATCTCGTGAATGTTGGCGGGTCCAACACCATCAACATTTATGGCACTAGAAGGAGGGAAACCAATTGTATATGGCTGAACATCCCCTCACACTCATTCATCAACCATCTGGTCAAGGTAGTAACTCGCACTCCCTCTCACCTGCACATGACTCTGCAGTTGGTTACTCCTCACATCCCAGGATTGAACATGATATTCCATATCAACACCTTCACTCTGTTCATCCCATCAGTCGCCATTTTGCGAAAGCAGTTGGAATGATCCCGAGCATACAACATCTTCCACACACATCTAGGAAGCTAAAAGCCACTCACACAGGAGTTGTTGTATCATCAGTGGAAGAAGCAGTCCTTGCCACACTTGAAGGTCTGGAAGAATCTCTTGAAGACAGAGAGGAACCTTCGATATTTCGGTGATGAGAACAAGACACTCTTGTGGTATTGGGATCAAACTCCGATATAGGCGTTAGAGGGGAAGGCAACAGAGGAGGTGGAGGTAGAGACGAACCAATGGACTCAAAGCCAGAATCATTAGATTCTGAAAGAGAGGAGGAGGACGAGGAAGAAGAATATATGGCTAACCAAAATCTCGAATGGATGACTCAGGGACCATTATCTCTCCTAGCTGTTCTGCACAAGATGCCAAAGTGAGTGAAGAGAATGAACATCATGTTCGACCCTGACAACACAGTGAAGGAAGCAGGCCATTTATACAACTTCTACCTACACTTGCATGCCCTTGAGGTATAAAATGAAGATGTAGCATGTAGATTGTTCCCATGTACCTTGGATGGTCATGTAACTGCTTGGTATCATAACCTTCCACCAAATTTTATACAGAACTGGGTTACATTCAAATGCATGTTCCTTAAGAAGTTCGATGATGACAAGGCCCCAGCTATGCTACTCAAAGAGTTGGGAAGCCTTAAGATGGAGGGAAAAGAGAAAGTGAAAGATTTCAATCAGAGGTTTACATGCATATTGAATAAGTTTGCAGTGGACACTAAACCTCATGACTCCATCATTGTTGACTATTACACATCCGCATTGCCAACCAACATTGTGTAGTTCGTCAAGCGAACTGTGAAACCAAGACTTCTGGAAAACTATGAGGAGGCTGTCACTGTTGAAAAAGACTTGCGCACAATTGGACTTATAAAGGATGACGAATCAACAAAGGACTCCAAGGATGCAAGCAGGAAGTCCCAAGTAGTGGCGAGCAAGGGTAGAGACAACGAAGCAACCGATATTGAGATCCTCACTCACCTTGTCAAGAGCTTGACCACTGAAGTGTGTGAACTCAAACAATGTAAAATAGACACAATTGCAAGTAGTCATCCGCCCAGGCAGAGACAGGAAAGCAACTCATCAAGAAACAACCAGTTCACTTCCAAAATTGCGCAGAAGCCTGTGTTTTAGCTTGAACAGTGTGAATATCCTAAGTTCTATTCATTCCATGAAGAACATCACCCCGAGAACTCTTGTTCAGAATGTAAGTGAGTCACAAGTGCTTTCTGCAGTCATACACTCAATGCGGGAAGCAATATGCAGGAGCAGCAGGAAGATACTTATGATGATGAAGAGGTTGCACCTAATGAGCCATCAAGCTATGGGTATGTGGTGAATGCATATCAGTGCTTGCAAATGATGTCAAAGACAAACAACGAGAAGTATCCCTGAAAGAAAATTGACCATTACAATCTCAGGAGTAAAGGGGCTACCACTACACTTAGGGAGATGCAAGAAAAGATCATACTGTTGATAAGGAAGGCCAATTCACTGTGCATCCCAAAGTAGAAAAAACAAAGGAAGTCTAGGAAGACATCGGCGAACATAGGCACATCCATGAGTACCAAGATGCAAAACACTCTGCCAGACAACACAAACACCTATTCTACCCTGGACACCTCGCTAAGCCAACCACCTCTGGAATACAACATTGTTGATGGCATGAAGAAAATGCGAAGAAACATCAATTCATTCGAGTTGGCTAAGATCCAGAGTTAGCGAGATATCCTTCTGCATGCATTCGGATAGACAACAATAGATAGCGCAACCTCTACTAGCAAGGGAGTAAGCACACCTCCTAGATCAATTTTCACTCTTCTCAATACACTCTGAATGGAAGAAGCAAACTCAGGTTTCCCTCCATTCCTTCTATCTTTTGAAATTTTCAACTGCAATTTTCACAACTGTTTGTTTGATTCTGACATGACAGTTAATGTCATGCCTCTCTCCAGTGCGAAAAATATCAATGCACGATGGAGCGAGACATCCGTGCGAATCATCCAACTTGATCGAACATCAGCACCATCCATTGGTGAACTATGATATGTGATCATCCGATTATCTCATGACGGTTGAGTCCACCAATGCATTAACATAGTGGTTGTGAACATACGAGAAGCATATGTTCTTCTACTCAGTAGAGACTGGTGTATCAAGCTGGATGGTTATTTTGCTATAGACTGGTCTCACATGTGGAGGGCGAGTGCAACCAAATCTGGGTAGTTTCCGAGAGGTACATGAAACATAATGTCACTCCCCTTAATGGTGAGAATGAACCATTGGCCTCCGCAGAACTCATGTTTGGCAACTGCCTCCTTGAGACAACATTGGGGTGTTATCCTACATCACCAACTCAAACTCCACCAAATGAGTAGTTGGGACTCCTTCCTTTGTCCAACTGATCATAATGAAACTTGTACAACACATTGTACCAACAGTAGTAGTAGTAGCAGCAACAATAGTAGTAGTAGTACTAGCACATCAAAAGGTCCGTGTACAAATGAGTTGTGGAACATGTACTTTGATGGATCAAACACACAAGACAACTCAGGAGTTGGGTGTTTTCTAATCGACCCTTACAACAGGAATCATCTAGTTTCAAGTCGCTAGGAGTTTGAGTGCTCAAACAACGTAGCAAAGAATGAAGCACTCGTGTTGGGCTTACAAAAAGCCATTAGTCTCAATCTGGTCATGCTCAAAGTGGTAGGTGATTCAAAGATAGTGGTGCGGCAGGTACATAAAACCATTCACTGTTTATCACCGCATCTTAAAAGTTACCAACAAGACGTATGGTGACTAATCTCAAACTTCCAAGCATTTAATATCATTTTTGTACCATGTACACGTAATGCAACCACTAATGCACTGGAAAATGTAGCTTCGAGAACGTCACCAATTAGGTATAGATTTACTATTAAAATTTTGTACAACCATCTATCCCAGACAACATAACTAACTTACATATGTTTAATTATGATCAACAGATACTACATTTCATGGTCAACATTGATGTCTTCAAAGATGCAACGATAGATGATGATGAGCATGAGTGCTCTTTGCAAGCAGAATCTAGTAACATTAAAGGCCACCTTATTACAAAAGGTGTGGAAACATTTGTTATCGGGAAATCTAGTGTCCATTCAGAGCACTAAGACGGGTAGCTATCTTAGAAACAAACAAACTAAATTTACTTGTGTTTTCCTTTATGAGAAGTAAATGAGAGAGAAGTAGAGAGTACCAACCTCAGTCTTTCGCTTGGCTCCTTACTTGTTTCCTCTCCCCTTTGACAGATCTTTGCCACTCCTTCCTTGCTTACCCCGCTTCAAAGAGCACCTGTAAAGCAAAGTAGCATGATACCATCAAAGCATAGAGATCTACAATCATAAACAATATAGGACCATATATATATTGACCACACAAATGCATATATTAACTCAAACATACAAGAATGTGGAGGAAAACTAAAATAGCTTTATTGATAGAAAGAGTAGAAGAGAGGATTACAACCCATTGATCTAACCCAACATCATCCTCCCAGCTTGAAAGCCCTTCTTCACCTCATGAAAAGCTTAGATCACCCAACACTATGATGTTCCACCAAGAAACTAACGACACTTCCTTACAAGACACAAAATTCCAGCCTCTGGATCTCTGGGATGAGGGATCCATATATAGATGTTTGCAGGGGGTGAGTCAGCTTCTGGGATTTTGATTAGTGTCATCTCTCTGATATTTCTTGGTTCCACTTGGAGATTCATGATCTCTTACTCATCCCTGGTAGAATTCAGAGAGGCAAGTGTCACAGGAGAAGTTTCTGGAAGATTCCATGATCATCCACCTTGCAAACTGTCTCTACCATTTGTCTAGTCTCGCCCATCGCACCCTACATAAGGGCTTTTCAGTATGCATCACACTTTTTGCATGTGGCAGGTGAGATGCAACGCACCCTTAGCACTGAGCAGTCTTATGGTCCAGTTTTGACCAGTTCTGAGCAGTTTTCCATCGAAAACTTCTGGGAGATGATGTAATCAACTGACCTTGTTCCTTTAGGGTGTGAAACAACACTTTTAGGGACTCAGAAGCCCTTGGTTTATGGACATATATAATTGGGGTTGCAGTGCCCAAATATGTCTATAACAGTTGCCCCCTAAAGCATGAGGTTGTAAATCTTTTGATGTCAGGTGAAATGCTTTATCATGAGGATCCAAGGTTTTTCAAACTGGAAGGTGACTTGTAATAAGATACAATACAATACATTATCTTCATCATATTTTCATGATCTAGCTAAGGTGGGAATTCCCATGTTCAGCTTTATAAATTCATTTTCATGTACATAGGATAGACAATCGTTTGTTTGGCAGACTGATGATTCTGATAGAGCCATCATCCTTTGATTTGGATGATCATCTGTGCAACAATGATGTACATTTGGTGTCTTTATTTTCCTGAATATATCACAGCCCAGATGGATGAAACTAGATCCGGGGTCTTCAAACTCATTCAATCTTCGTCTGAAGTACAATTCGATCCATGTGAAAAGATGTTCTGGAGTCAAACATGGAAAGACATCGCCTGATTACCAGCCAATGATGTAAGTTGTTAACAGGCGCGAGAGGAATCGTCGATAATGATGATGACACTCAAGGTACGACAGTACAATTCACGTGGTGTGAAAATGGGACTTGGCATCGAACACCACGCAAAATCTTTCGGTTGAAGGCCATTGATGTAAACCTATCGCCGAAAGTGAGAAACTTGCCATTGAGGCATGCAAGCTTCAAAGTACTGAAAGGGTTGTTCCTAGGTCGAATTCTTGGATAATGAGCTGAAGTCGACAAGAAGTGACCCATCGTAGGAGGGCCTTAATGAACCCCACATCTACGACACGGAACAGAGCAAATGATTTTGTGGAGGTGAAAACGATCTGATGATACAGGGTTTAGGGTGGTGGTCATTAAAGAATGAAGCGTGAAGGTATTGCAGCGGATGAGACACAAGCTGGGTTGGTGAATACTCTGAGCGACTTCTCTTGAACATATTGGCGACACTGAAATGGATTGATAGCGTTAACCCCAAAAATGGATGGTTCGGTGGACCAATGGTAATATGACCGATGAACGGAATAACCCAACCCGACTCAATCATGGTGATGGAGTGAAAGCGTCATGTTCAAGAGCGACTTGCTACCAATAAAGTCTCTTCAAGTTTTCTTCCCAATTTTTCCCTAGTCATTGCTGACCAGTACCTCTTTATTTTTGTCAAGCTTGAGGAGGATAACATATGATTGTTCTATAATTTTCCCTTCAGACAAACCTGTCGCTATTTTTTAACGAGCCTAGCGACAGTGAAACTCGTTCTTGTCTACATGGATGTGGAGCGATAAAAAGGGTCTTTTTAACTCCTAATTACCTCACATTAATTGTCAACCCAGGGACAACTTTTTATTTCAAGAGTGTACTCAGACTGAGGTGGCTATTTACTCAAGAGTAATGTTTTGCAGTATAGTGCTTAAAATACAAAAGTAAATGAATTCTTGGAAAGAAATCTAACTGCAGCAAAATACCTTGAAGCCTAAACAATATCAGTCAAGGGTCCAGTAACAATAGCTCATCCCTTTGGAAACTGATGTAACCAAAAGTAATCAAGGAATAGATCGTCGATCTGGGGGACCGGACAACAAATGTCAATGCCCACTACAGTATCAGACCGTTCTTCACCCCAAAATAATCAATAACGCAAATAACAGGAAATGAAACAACAAATGTTCTAAACTAAATCATTCACCCAAACAACCATCAATCGAGGATATAGTAGCAATAACTCATTCCTCTGGATATTGATGCAATTGAAATCAAACCGGAACAAGACAAGCAATCTGGGAACAAGGAAGCAATAACCAATGTTCTCTACAGTTGAAAGTCGTGCTTTAAAGCAATTAAAAGGAAATCGAAATTGAACTAAAGAAACTATTGAAAGTAAACTAGGAAAACGCTTTGAAAACAAACTCTTGCAATTAACCAACATAAATGAACAACAAAGGAAATAGACAACAAACTGTAATTAAAGAAATCAAATAACCAACAATCCATAATGAATATCAAAGTCTGAAATGAACAGTGAAGCTTTACATTTGAAATGAAAAACATAACAATATACATTGAGAAGAATAATAATCTTTGTTATGATGGAAAAGAACAGCCACACGATTCAATCCCAGCTTGTGCAATAAAACAATTTCATAAAATATTATAACAACTCGCTGCAAAAACATGAAATTGTTAGGCAATACGATTCAAAGAAATAAGAATTAAATCAAGCAATCACACGACAGAAATTGGAAAGATATAATACACAGCAATAGTGTAATCCACCAGTGGTTGGGCCCTTAGCCGCCAGCGGATGCTGCTGGGCTACTTCAGGTGAGAAGAATGAGCAGCAACTCCCAAATCATATATTAATCATCAAATTGTGAAATCATTACTATAGCAAAAGCTTGAGAATTACAATGGTAATGCAGCAATCTCCTTTTCCTCCTATTCTATCCTATCATGAATAATCCATTATTATTCTTGAATCTCCAATTCTAAATCCTCAATTCTCCATCTATCCATCCCCAAAGTCCTCCTCCTCTCTGATCTCTATTTTCATTTAAATAGAGAGAGAGAAGAGAGCAGTTACAATAGAGATTCTATTAGAAAATTGGATTGTTTCCAACCAATTGATCAACAAGAAGATATATTTCCATCCATCTCTCAACAAGAGCAGGGCGAATTTTGCTTTGCAGCTGAGATTTGGAAAACGGCCGCAACAGCAAATCTAAGAAAATCGTGCTCAAAGAACCTTGCGTTTCTCTCAGTACAAGCCGAATTTAGGCAAACCATTTTGTGTTAAAGTTAATTGGGTCCGTTCTGGACAAAACCCATGTTCCAGATTTTCCAGATTCTTCTCCATTTTCTCAGAATCGCAACCGCAAAACTGTCACTCCTTATTCCAGTGCATTTTTGAGTTGGCACTTTTAATGATCAAATCTTCAATCTGGAAATTATCTTGGAGGCTAAAAATGGTGAATAATGTTATAACCAATTTATTAAGACTATCATTGATAAAATAATTCATAATCATCAATTTATTAGAAATAAAGGAGAATAAATAATATTCATTCATAAGAGCATAAATCATTATAAAATAGAATTTAAATGATAAATTATAACAAATGATATAATAGAGAAGAGTAAAAATGGATGAAATGAGTGTTACAAAGTGGTCGTATTCACGACCCAACAATGCTATCAAACCAAGAATCTCAACGATGCTACTTTGCACAATGGAATATAAACAACAGTAAATCACACATGCACAGAATATAGACAAATTTTTACAGTTTTCAACTTGACTTCGTTATATTAAACAACATATAATACAACATTCTAGGGCTCCTGTACTAGGCATAATGGCCCTCATACATCCACTAGTACAAGATACAAACTGGGGCTTGGTGTTAGTACATCAACAACCAATCCGCCCCCAGCAATATACTCTGACCATCTGGCTGTCGCATGCTCCCTCAGCTCCTCCCAGTCATACCCTGTACCTGCCCATTCCTTCGACTCCCGATCTCCAACTCCTACCTCTATCAATGCTCCAATTCCATCTAGCCACTGAATCTCGACTATCTGATCTTCTCACTAGTTGATCGTTCATCCATCAACGCATCAACACATTGAGACTCATGTTGAGTTGTTCACAACTCCACTTGTTAACAACTCTCAATTGCCCATTGTTGCTCCTCAGCTACTTAGGGACCTCAACCCACTATGGTCTTCCTCTGTTGTTATGATGATGATTTGGGATCCTTCAGCTACTGGAATATTCCAAGATTTTTTACTTATGTGATGTTGTTAGAATTACATTTAAAAGAGCATAAATAACCACATGTGCATGCTTAAACAAGCGGAAACATGACAATGATCAGAAAATCAAGAACACGATACATTTGATAATAGAGTTCACCTAGGGTGGTCTACGTCTCCGGGTTCGGTGTCAAGATGGTGGAGGCTGCTTCATATAATGTTGTAAATGATGTTGTTGTACATGGACTATTCTTTGTCATAACAAGGTCATATGTCCTCAACAAGAGTGACTTGTCTCTCCACGAGACGTTCTCCCTACATGAATTCTCACTCAAAATGAGCTTCCTTCAGAATAACAAACTGTCAAGTATCTCACATAATGTGGCAATGAGTATCCTCTCAACATAGTTACACAAGGTTCTCAACAACAAATCATAGCATGAAAAGCTAATGAAATCCCACATAATGTGGCAATAACGATCCCTCGACATAGTATCAAACATGGAGCTCAAGAATAATACATTATCCCAACAATAATGAAAGGAAACATAACATGACTGCTTCATGTACCTTCACTTCTGAAGATGGCCGAAAAATGAAAGGATCAACTACTGAAACTAACTACACCACTGAATTTCTGGCGTTGAGTAGTGTAAAATTGACTATCCATTTGTCAAATTTTGACACCATCAAAATCTGGGCCTTCAAGAATCTTTTAGATCCCCCATGATTCTCCAAAGATTTTGTTCCATGGGCTGACTGGAGCCATGCTCCTCAAATGACAAATTTTATCTCACCATTGTGATCCTTGTAGAATTTTGAGACTTTTGAGTATAAAGTTGGTTGCATTCTGACTTTGGTGAATTTCAGCCTCTAAGGGAACCTTTTAGATTCCTTGATATTCTTCAAAGATTCCATGTTGTGTGATGCCTACAAATCTTCTCCTTAGATGGCGAATCTGACTTCACTATCACGTTCCTAGTGAAATTTGTGAAATTTGACTATAAACTTGACATCATTATGATAAAGTGAAATTTTACCTCCAAAGGAATCTTTCAAGAATCTTCATCCTCCTACGTCAAGGTTCCACACCCACCCTTGGGCAAGGTTTTGCCAGGCATGGTTCTGCCTCAACCTTCATGCACAATTCTCCTAGCTTGGTGCTCTAATTCACCTCTGTTCTGCCGTCCTCTCTCTTCGGTCGAATGAAAGGGCGAGTTTATATGTGTTTTTTCTGGGCTGACTAAACAAGGTGTGGTCGTTTGGCATAACGACGGGCATGCTAATTTTGGTTTGGGTGGTCAGGGGCTCTAACCTCACTGACCCCCAATTGGCACAAACGTTGTAAAATGAAATGCAATCAACACCTTTTTGTTATAACGGTTACATAGTATGGTGGTCCGTTATTGGTTTCAATGTTTTGATTTGGTTGTATATTAATACAGGACCGCCCAACGGGGACTGGCCCGTGTGGGCCAGGCGGGTTCGACTCCTGTCGGCTCCACTATATATATATTTAACATGTGATCATTGGGGGGTGGGAAAGTCCTGTGGGCCCGCCCTGCCTCTCTTTTTTAAATATATTTTTCAGTTTTTAAAAACTATATGGTCATTTTTAAATTTTCCAAAAATAAAGGATATTGGGAAAATTAAGTAGGCAACAATTTCGCCTGCCCAATGGCCGGTTTCTATGCGCTGGGTTTTGGTCAATTTGTAGGATCGTTAAACCTGCCACTTGTCCATCTTTGACCAAATTTTTTACCAGCTTTATCTTCTTCATATGAGCTCGAACTTGAGTTCCGTTCACACAGTTAGAATCAAGGCGATGAGCACTTCGATCCAGTCCTAGTTTGAGAGCAATTTTACCACTTTGAATTTTGAGCTATTTTGAGTCCTCTTATACTTTTGTGTGTGTCTAGAGCCACCTGGATCATTCCTCCCCACTGAGGAGCTTTTAGTGATGGAAATAATACTGAGAGGGGGGGTGAATCAGTATTATCACATTAATAAGACTTTTTGATTTCCAAACTCTGATTCATATATGCTACTTCCACAAGTTCTTATGATTAAGTTAATTGATCTTCAATGAGTGCATTAGAACATTATCAACCATATTATCAGTTAAAAGATGCAGTAACATAGAATAGATCATCACACATAAGGCACACACATGAACACCATGATATAAGGTGGAAACCCAATGCGGGAGAAAACCACCTGCTGCAAGTCATCTCAATCTTCTTCTTAATAAGAAAATCCTTTTACAATATTTGTACTGGTGCAGTCTTATACCAGTACGGGAGCTACAACCCCCTTTGCTCTTGTACTAGCCGATCCATTTACTAGTACGCAGGCTGCTACCTGCTACAATGCTCCAAAGATTCCCCTTTGCTTTTGTAATAGCTTAAGTACTAGTACGTAGGCGCCGGCCTACAATCTTCTCTCCTCCAGGTACCATGTTTCATCAATTTTCATACTGGATACACTGAAGCACAACACATAATCTGAAAGGTCGCGTTTCATCCAATTTTCATACTGGACCCATAAACATCAAATGATCATCAAGTACCAATAAGTCACCCAGATAACCAGATCCACAATAACAGTAAACTAAACCCAGAACACCTTATCAACAAAAAAAAAAAACAGTCAACAAAAGATCTTAAGACAGATATGCAATTTCCTTTTCTCTGGCCTGTGGCGTCTCCGCACTGTGCCTTCTGTGGTGCCTTCGCATTGCGCCTTCTGTGGAACCTCCGCACTGCGCCTTCTGTGGCGCCTCTGTAGCATCTCCGCACTGCACCTTCTGTGGCGCCTCTGTGGCGTCTCGGCACTGCGCCTTCTGTGGCGCCTTCGCACTGCGCCTTCTGTGGCGCCTCCGCACTGCGCCTTCTATGGCGCCTCTGTGGCGTCTCCACACTACGCCTTCTGTGGCGTCTTCGCACTGCGCCTTCTATGGTGCCTCCACACTGCGCCTTCTGTGGCGCCTTTGTGGCATCTTCGCACTGCGCCTTCTGTGGCGTCTCCGCACTGTGCCTTCTGTGGCGCCTCCGCACTGCGCCTTCTGTGGCGCCTCTGTGGTGCCTCCGCACTGCGCCTTCTGTGGCATCTCTGCACTGCACCTTCTGTGGCGCCTCTGTGGCGTCTCCGCACTTCCGCAGCTGCAGCGCTCGAGAGATCACCCTTCACAGATTCGCTTTCTACTTCACTTTCATATAGATCGAGCTTTTGAAACAATAACCCAATATTTCAGTTCTTAAGATATTCAACCCAAAAGCATACACAAGCCAAATGATCTCCTTTGCTTTATATAGGCAAGCTCTTCCTCAAATCATGGACCAATACCA
>APFE031134648.1:112435-134661 GCA_000404065.3 Pinus taeda
AATTTGAAATGACTGACATGGGTTTCTTGAGATACTTCTTAGGCATAGAAGTAAATCAAAATGAAAAATGAATTTTTATCTCACAGGCAAGATATGTAAATCAAGTATTGAGCAGATTTAACATGCAAGAATGCAACGCAGCGATCACTCCTACAGTAATGGGATTAAAACTCAGCAGAGAGGACAGCAGCAAGGATTTTGATCCTAGTTTGTACAAGAGTATTGTAGGTAGCCTTATGTATTTAACAACAACTAGGCCTGATGTTATGTATGCTGTTAGTTTAATTTCCGGATTCATGGAGAGGCCAAAGGAGGCACATTGGCAGGCAGCAAAAAGAATTTTGAGGTATGTCAAAGGTACCAAAATGTTTGGAATTTTATATAATGTCTCAGAACATTCAGATTTGGTTGGATACACAGATAGTGATTGGGCTGGAAGTGTTGATGATCGGAAGAGCACTTCCGGTTATGTTTTCCATATGGGTTCAGGAGCCATTTCATGGGTTTCTAAGAAGCAGTCCATTGTAGCATTGTCTACAGCAGAGGCTGAATATGTGGCAGCTACAGCAGCAGCATGTCAAGCAGTTTGGATGAGAAGGATGTTGAGGAGCTTAGGCCAAGAGCAGGCAAAAGTGACAGTGATTTTTTGTGACAATAGCTCAGCTATTGCATTGTCAAAGAATTCAGTGTTTCACAAGAGAACGAAACACATTGATACAAGGTTTCACTACATCAAAGAATTGGTGAACAATGGAGAAATTGTCCTAGAACATTACAGGACTCAAGAACAGGTTGCAGACATCTTAACAAAGCCATTGGATCAGAAAAGCTTAGAATTTTTGAGGAAGTGTCTGGGTATGACCGAATGCCCAGCAGTTGAAATTAAAGGGGAGTGTTGAAAATGTAATTTCAATGCTGTACCAATGCCAAAACCACCGCAGTAAACCACAAACCTACATAAGGCATATCGGACCGCTTTTTGGGTGAGGTGGTTTCCGTACTTAGGCGTTCTGATAAGATATAGTGTTGACGCATGGATGAGGGGTGACATCACCCTCTGACACTTATCGGAAGATAAATGTCGGTCAAAAATGGTCATCTGATATTCGTCCAATCTGCTCCTCCTGCATGAAGCTGCATACGGGCCCGCATCAAATCAAATTGCGTGGAGTAAAAACTAAATTTGGTTGACCGCCGGTAAAGTGATTTAATGGATTAATTGTGTTCGTAAAATAGTTGGTGAGATGTGTTGGTTTTAATTTTTTTTTATATGCACGAATGTATGGCGAATTTAAAGACAGGTATGGTCATTTTGTATTTTTTTATTATATGATGTACGCAATGTAATATCATAAAAAAAAGGGGAGCTAGTGTATTATTGCAAGAGTAGGTTTTGTAGTGAGTTGACTTTGATATATGTAAGTGAAATGGAATGAAACTTTGTGCGCGCGGGTGAAGAAAATTTTTTACCACAGTCTTTTGCTAGTATGAATGCACACCAGTGCATAAATTATGTGTTGACCAATTTTTGTAAGAGATGGTGAAAACGCAGCGTAGAGTTTTTTTTTGTAAGTGAAATGTAAAAACGCACAGCAGTGCAGGAACGAAGTGCATAAATTATGTGTTGACCAATTTTTGTAAGAGATGGTGAAAACGCATCAGCATAGAGTTTTTTTTTGTAAGTGAAATGTAAAAACGCACAACAGTGCAGGAACGAAGGCAGAGAGGTGAAAGAAGAAAACCAGGGGGAAGTATGTAAAACCATGAATTGTTTCACACAGCAGTGAAAAGGTAAAACTGTAAATCCCTGTAATTTTTGTTTTCACACAGCAGTGAATGTAAATGAAATTTTTACACACAGTGGTGTAAAATTAAAAATTTCAAAGGAGACAGAGTAATTTCTTTTGTAATGTTTTGGTGAATCCCTCTGAGTGAAAGAGGATGACTATGTATTAGTGTTTTTGTTTAATGAATAATAATCTTTTATGGTGGTGCAATACTCTGTTCAGTAAATTTTTTTTAAAAGCTCCTCTGTGCAAAAAGATCCTGGAGTAAAGGAAACAGAACATTGCCTCTGTGTGCATGAATTTTTGTGTTTTTGGGATTTTCCCCTCAAAAATCCCCAACAATGTGGAGTGTTGAAAAGAAAAATGCGTGTTGTTGATGCGTGAAGGCTGTCAGATCTCTAAGTGAATGTATTACTTATTAAAGCTATTTTCCAATGGTACTAGTCAGGTGTTCAAATCTTGACCAAGCGACAACGGGACTACCGTTGCTGCTTATTGTAGTAGTGTGCACGGGTGCTATGGATGCCGACGATGACATGCTGAGCTGAGGGCCGTGTCTAGTCTCACCTGTACTATCTGTCTATGCGTGGAGTGCCTGTGGTATTACTGTGCCAGTATAAGCCAAAGCACTGTTGTATTTTGTTGCAACATATTCTGGGTCTTATGGAAAAGGCGATATCATCATTCTTTAAAACCTTAATTCTCTAAGTTAGAATCCCTTTCTGCCTTAGATTGTGATCTTTTGCTGGCATAATTTTAGTTTCAGAAGGTGTCAATCGCAGTGTTAATCGGCTTGGGTCGCTGGTGGTGAACTTGGAAACAACACATTGAAGGAGGTTGTGGAGATGCTAGTCGTGTTGAATGCAGTAAAGGTTTCTTAATTTGAAAAGGTAAATACTTTATTTGAAACATCATCCAACCATCTGTAGAGTTGTTCTAAAAGTCAACGTAAGATTATGGAGAATCTGGGAGAACTAAGTCAATGTCATGAACTGCCGCCGAAGTGCTTCACATCTCTTTACTTCACCAATGGTGATTACATTACGGAAATTTTCTGCCCTTGTAAAATAAAAAGCGTTTTTTTGTTTTGTGTTTTTTTTTTCTTCTGAATTTATTTAGAGTTTGATAAATATTTTGAATATAGAAATGCAATGTATTAAAATGGTATATGGTAAATAGTAAAGATAGTTGGTAGCTGTCGCCCAGAAAGAGAATTGCAGCAATAGGCTTCAAAAAGTAATACAACTGGTCTAAGTGCGTGCCAACCCAAGGCCTTCAAATATTAGTAGGTGTTCCTTCCCGTTTCAGTGGGGGGTTGTTCGTTATGTGTGCTCTTTCCTTATTGTGTTAAGGGGTTATCTATTGGGGGACTATTCGTGGGGTTTTTTTGCAATTTTATAGGATGCAATGGATGGACCCCGCTACATTGCTGATTGACGTTCCAATCCGATAGCATTCATCTAGGGATACGCATTCGAGGAAGACCCTGATTGCTACTATATAGCAGCGGCTAGGCTTTAGCTTTCAAAAAACTATGCTACGACGTCTTAGGATGTGACGAAATGCATGTCATGGCTAGTAGGGGTCTAGTCATAAGTATTTTCTTTAATGCTTTCATTTCCATGTTAAATTAAGCCTATCACATAGATTATTAAGAGATATCATATTAATATCAATAAAGATAGTATTAATGAAAATTTCATATTGACCTTTGTCTAACAATATCTTATTTTATTATAGATATTTGAATTTATTGATTATATGATAATGGATGTCTAACCCTTCTCCCATAGTTTCAACATGTAGTGTGGTATTCATGATTGATTTGGGGAGAAGGGTCAACCATCCTTATTCAATAGTCCATCATCACCCCACCTTCCCATGACCTAAATCACCTTTACTAATTTATCCCATAGGTCTCTTTATACAATAAATAAATAACATTGAATATAGGTTTTATTTAGGTACCATTCATTAGTTTAGACATGTATATATAAACATGACATGTTGTTCTTGGTATTTATTCTTCCCCTGAGGTTTATTGATTAAAATATGAGTGATCAAAGGGATTAGTAGCCACTTAAATATTAAATTGTGTTACTTTTATTTGGAAAAATATAATTCTTATTTATTTTTGTTGTGATTCATTCTATGTACAAGAGTATATTCCTAGTATTTTGGAGTTTGTTGAGGCCTTGTTAGTTGAGAGATTCTCTCCAACTAGTTAGATTCTTAGATTGGGGTGTGGTTGATATATTCACTCAACCAAAAGATTTTATGTCCAAAATAGATTACATATATCGAGAAATAGTTTTTATATTTATATTGTATTATTGTTTAATGTGAATATATAATTTTCAGTGCCTTGTGATAATTTAATTTGGTATCAGAGTACAAATGGACCTGGGCCTTGTCCCTCCTACGTTGAGAGAATAAGGAGTATATATATTTGTTCTAAGAATGTATGATGTATTAATTTTTTGTTTGTCCATGATTAGTATGATTGTTGTGTGATCGTGAACCCACATGAGGTGTTTACCCACAAATTAAAGCTATTGGTTAGTTGAAAATAATTAATATTATTTTGTATTAATGGAGAAATGGTTACACAAGTTGTAACGTATCTCCTTAGTTTAGGATTTGTTCCTAGAGTTTAGGAGTTTGGTTGCAACTTCCTGTTGTACTTAATGATGTAATATTTCATTCATGAATAGTAGAGTGAACGGAGAGAGTTCTCTTTGTTTGAGTGCAGTCTCCAGGTGTAGTACTCACCTGTGAGCTGTAACTCCTTCTTTTTCAATCCAAGTTTGATTTTTATCTTGGTATCAGAGCTCAGAGTAGGGACAACCTTATTTTCTTTAGGATGCATCTTTGTACAGAACTGTAGTGGCGGTGGTGTATATAGAAGCATTCGTAGAATCAGGTGGATTGCAGTAACACCTGGAACACAAGTCTCAGATGACCGATCATCTCTGAGCGGAAGAAAGGGTTGGCGCAGTTTAGTCGCAAACAGTCGCGCCATTTTTGAGCAGAAGAGGAGTTGGCGCTGTTTTTTAAGGAACAATCGCACCATTTGGTGCGGTTTTTAGAGCAATACTCGCGCCAACGTGCCAGGAATTGCAATTGGCACGAAAACACAAGCCATAATCATGTCGATTTCGTAAGACACGTCGATTTTGTTTCTGGCGCGGGTCTTTCGTCGTCGACAGAGCGCCAACCTCTTTCTCTTTGGAAGATCTGCAATTTTTTTTTTTTTTTTTTTTTTTTTGCAGATTGACCTTGCCCAGTGGTGGCACTTTGAAGCTTTAGATCTAATCGGTGGCAGTAGATCAGATTTTCCCGGTGGTGGTGCATTAGAAGTTCTTGATCTGTTCGGTGGTAGCAGATTAGATTTTCCTGGTGGTGGCGCATTAGAAGTTCTAGATATGTTCTATGGTATCAGATCAGATTTGCCCGGTGGTGGCGCATTGGAGTTCTTGATCTGTTCGGTGGCAGAAGATCGGAATTTCCCGTTGGTGGCTCATTGAAGGTACAATTTTTTTCAGCAAAATAGAGGTTCGGATCTGGTATGTGGTGATTTTTTTTTAGAGTGTCCTCAAAGTGTTCAGTTGGATAGAATTATTCATCAAAGGATCAGAAATTTCATCAGTCTAATATGAATAACAGTATAGAATCGTATCTCCACGAGTCTGGAAAACTCGATGGATCGAATTTCACCAACTGGAAATTCAGGATGCAGACTTTACTTGAAAGTGAAAATGCGTGGTCGATCGTTATAGGAAATGAGCTGAGACCAGGATGAGCTGCAAAAGAGAAAGATTGGGATAAAATGGAGACAAAAGCGAAGGTCATATTGAAGATGTCCGTCAAGGACAATGTTATCCCACATATTAGAGCTATAAATCATCCACTGACATTTGGACGACACCCAAAAACCTATACTAGACACAGAATACAAACCGTGTCTTGTCACTTAAAGGCAAGCTGTTTGCATTGAAGATGGAGGAGAATGAGTCCATTGCTGGATTCATTGCTAGAGTAAAAGACCCGAAGGATAGATTGGGAGATACCAGAGAGAAAGTTTCCGATTCAGATCTGGTCACGATCACGTTGAATAGAATGACTGATGAAATCTTAGGGCTGTCAGCAAGGGAGAAAGCCCCTGCATTTGAAGAGCTGTCAGGGATTCTGCTACAAGAAGAAGAGCAGCGACAAAATTTGAAATCAAAGAGCAATAACCTTGCTCTGATGGAAAAAGGGAGACAGTATAGAGGGAAGCAGCATCAGCAATCGCAACAACAACAACAGAAAGGTGCCAACACATTTCAGAAGAGACTGTTTAAAGGTATGTCTGCTAATAATTTTCCCAGCAAAAGATGTTTTTACTGTGGAAAACCTGGTCATCAAACTAAAGATTGTTATAAGAGGCAGGCAGACGAAGGAAGAAACAAACAGAGAAAACATAAGGGTTACTTTGTTGAGGAAGAAGAGGACCACAACCACGAACTTCGACTATTTATAGTCGATTGTACTCTTTCAGCTTCAAAAGCAGATGAGGACGACATATGGTTTGTCGATTTTGGCGCATCCTCACATATGGCTGGTAAGAAGGACTGGTTTGAATTTCTTGAAGAAACTTCATGTGGGTCGAAAATCTATTTAGGAAATGATAATGGATATGAGATCAAAGGATATGGTGACATTCCTGTAAAGTTACCTAGCAGTGACATTAGACATCTTAAAAATGTATTGTATGTTCCAGGAATTAAGAAAAATTTGGTCTATGTCTCAATGATTACTGATCAGGACATGCAAGTTCAATTCTTTAAGACTAACTGTGTCATTAAGGATAGCCAGATGGAAATAGTTGCAACAGGAGTGCGCGTGGGGAACCTATATAGACTAGATGTGAAGAGTATGCCACAGCAAGCAATGGTTGTAGCTGGATTGACACCCGAAGATCTCCGGCATCAGAGATTCGGCCATCTTAATCTGCAAGACCTCATCCTACTTCAGAGAAAAGGTATGGTTGATGGACCCCCTGTTTTCCATAATGTTAAACTGGATTGTGATGGATGTGTATTAGGGAAAATGCATAGAGAAGAGTTCCCTTTGCATGTTAATAGAAAGGAAAGAGATATTTTAGAAGTGGTGCATACAGACATCTGCGGACCTATGCACACTAGGTCATTAGGAGGAGCATATTACTTTCTCTTATTTATAGATTATTACACTAGATTTTCATGGATATACTTTCTCAGTAAAAAGAGTCAAGCCTTTCAGTATTTTAAAGAGTTTAAATCCATTGTAGAAAACCGGACAGGAAAAAGGATAAAAATTCTCCAGTCAGATCAAGGGGGAGAATACAGGTTGAGAGAGTTCGTGAATTTTTGCAAGCATCATGGGATTGTGCAACAGTTTACAGTGCCTCACACTCCATAGCAGAATGCAGTGGCAAAACGGAAGAACATAACTCTTGTGGAGTGCGCAAGGAGCATGCTTCAAGGTAAGGGTCTATCAAGTGGTCTTTGGGCAGAAGCTATTAACACTGCTGTGTATTTAAAGAATAGGAGTCCTACTAGATGTTTAGGCTTGAAAACCCCTTTTGAAGCATTTTTTGGATTCAAACCAGTAGTGAGTCGCTTAAGAATATTTGGGTCAAAAGATTATGCTCATATACCTAAAGCAGATAGGAAGAAGTTAGATCCCAAAGCCTCGAAATGCATATTGGTTGGATATGGCACTGAGTTCAAGGCGTATAAGTTATTTAATCCTGTGACTCACAAGGTTTTTGCAAGTAGAGATGTCATATTTCATGAACAGGTTGAAGAAGGAAAGGATGAATCTAACAGTGATTGGCACATTCCATTGCTAATGGAAGAAAACAGTGAGGAAGATGAGGAGCAGGAGCAGAAACAAGAAGAAGAAGTAACAGGTAATGATGCAAGCCCAGAAAAGGCTGAAATAGACAGAGTTGAGGTAAGTCCCCTACCAAGGAGATCAGGTAGGAAGACTCGATTATCTTCTATATTGAAAAACTATGCATTAATGTCAAAGATTGTAGACATTGTAGAACCTGCAAATTATGAGGAAGCAAGTAAATTTGATGCATGGAGGGCTGCAATGTATGAGGAAATAGAATCAATAAATAGAAACCATACTTGGGATTTGGTTGAAATACCCAAAGGTAAAACCCCCATAGGATGCAAATGGCTGTATAAACCAAAAATAAATGCCGATGGGAGTATAGAGAAACTTAAAGCTAGACTGGTAGCAAAGGGTTACTCACAGCAAGAGGGAATAGATTTCGATGACACCTTTGCTCCTGTAGCCAAATTAAACACCATTAGAATGCTAATTTCCTTAGCAGGAAAACACAAATGGCAGCTACACCAACTAGATGTTAAGTTTGCATTTGTGAATGGTGACTTGGAAGAAATTTATTTAGTACAGCCTGAAGGTTTTGTGAAAAAGGGGCAGGAACATCTTGTGTGTAAATTGAAAAAGGCACTTTATGGTTTACAACAGGCACCCAGGTCGTGGTATGAGAAAATTGACTCATTTTTTGTATAGCATGGCTTTCATAAGAGCTTGAATGATCCAAATTTGTATACCAAGTTTAATAAACAGAGGAAAATTATTTTGATTTCTTTGTATGTAGATGATATGATCATAACAGGGAATGCTAACAATCTAATCAAAGAAATCAAACAACAGATGTCACAAGTGTTTGAGATGAAAGATCTCAGAAACCTTCATTATTTCTTGGGATTGGAGGTATGGAAAGATTCCGGACAAACTTTTCTTACTCAAGGGAAGTATGCCAGAAGCTTGTTGGAAAGGTTCAGAATGGAGTAGTGTAGATTAGCAGCAACACCATTACAACATAATTTAAAGTTGAGCAGTGATGATGATACTAAAGAGGTGGATGCCACTATGTATAGACAGCTAGTTGGTAGTTTGATATATCTGACTACAACTAGACCAGATTTGGCATATTCTGTCAGTGTGTTGAGCCAGTTCATGTCAAAACCACTCGAAAGTCACTAGGTCACAGAAAAAAGTGTGTTGAGGTATCTTAGTTGTACTAGTAATTATGGAATTTTGTACACTGACACTTTTGATGTTATTCTAGCAGGTTTTTAAGATTCTCATTGGGTAGGTAACTTGGATGATCGAAGATCTATCACAGGTTACACATTCAGCATTGGATCTGGGGTCATAGCATGGAGCAGGAAATAGCAGAGCACTGTAGCTCTATCTTCATGTGAAGCTGAGTACCAAGCATTGTGTACAGCCACATGTGAAGCTATCTGGTTGAGAAGACTCCTCAATGATGAGGAGAAGAGCAGAAAGAATCAACTATTATCAAAACTGACAACCAGAGTACCATCAAGCTTGCATACAATCCAGTCTTTTATAAAAATACCAAGCATATCGATACTCAAATTCATTTTGTTCGAGAGAAATTACAGTCAAAAGAGATATGTGTTGAATATTGTAAAACTTGTGATAACATGGCTGATATTTTTACTAAGCCTCTTGGGCGTGTAAAGTTTGAATTGTTTAGATGGATGCTTGGAGTTCACGATAATCCCTTTCTCCATTAAGGGGGGGAATTGAAAATAATTCATATTATTTTTTATTAATGGAGAAATGGTTACAAAAGTTGTAACGTATCTCCTTAGTTTAGGATTTGTTCCTAGAGTTTAGGAGTTTGGTTGCAACTTCCTGTTGTACTTAATGATGTAATATTTCATTCATGAATAGTAGAGTGAACAGAGAGAGTTCTCTTTGTTTGAGTGCAGTCTCTAGGTTCAGTACTCACATGTGAGCTGTAACTCCTTTTTCAATTCAAGTCTGATTTTTATCTTAGTTTAAAGAACCATGCTTCGTAGAGTAGTTTGTAAAGACAAATACTAAGAAGGATGATCATCATCCTCTGTGGCCTGTAGTGTGGAAGGGGTGACATCATGGAAAAATATTTGCGATGGAGGTGGTGGATTGGTTGATGTGGAATGGACTGCTATGATTTGGCTATAATGTATGGTGAGCTGATGGATAATCAAGAATAATGTTGAAGCCCGTGCGAGGTAGAGTTTGGAATCAAGACTTCCTTCAAGTGACTTCCAACAATGCTAAGGGACCATGTGTTAGAAATATTGTGACAAGAAGGAGTTTCTTTGTTGTTATTGAATGAACTATCTTGATCTGCATCGCTGAAAAAGAAAATGTGTTTTGTTGATGCATGAAGGTTGTCAGATCTCTAAGTGACTATATGCCTTATTAAAACTATTTGCCAATTGTACTAGTCTCGGGTTCAAATATAGACCAAGCGGCATTGAGACTACCATTTCTGCGTATTAAAGTGGTGTGCATGGGTGTTATGGATTCCAATGATGACATACTGTGCCGAGGGTTGTGTCTGGTCTCAGCTTTGCTATCTGTATGCACGCAGAGTGTCTGTGGTATTACTGTGCCACTATAAGCTAAAAAATTGTTGTATTTTGTTGCAGCATATTCTGGGTTTTATGGAAAAGGCGATATCGTCATTCTTTAAAACCTTAATTCTTTAAATCAGAAGCCCTTTCTGCCTTAGAGTGCAATCTTTCGTTGGAAAAATTGTAGTTTTAGAAGGTGACAATTGACTTGGGTCGCTAGTGGTGAACTTGGAAACGACATATTGAAGGAGGCTGTGGAGATGCTAGTCGTTTTAAATGCGGTAAAGGATTATTAATGTGAAAAGGTAAATACTTTATTTGAAACATCATCCAACCATTTGTGTAAAGTTGTTCTAAAATTCAACATGAAATTATTTAGAAGCTGGGAGAATTAAATCAGTGTCATGAACTATCGCCGAAGTGCTTCATATTTCTTGACTTCACTAATGACGATTACATTATGGAAATTTTTTGTCGTTGTAAAATAAAAAGGGTTTTTTTTTTTTTTGAATTTACTTGGAGTTTGGAAATATAAATATGTTGAGCTTGATCAACTCAATGTAGAAATGCAATTTATTAAAATAGTTATGATTGCATTTTTAGAAACTCAAAAAAGAACAAATAGTGGTGTTTATAAATGTTTTGGAATTAAAAGTATTTATATTGAGATTAGCTAACTCAATGAATTGGTTTTGTTAGAATTAGATACTCTAACAAATTGCGCAGGTGAATCCAAGACAACAATTAAACCAGAAAAAGAAAGAGGAGACCAAAGACACTCTGTGGTGGATAATAATTTTGAAGTGCAATGAATATTGGTTTTGTGCAAAAATTAGGTGATTATAGACAACTAATTCAACTAAAACAATTAAAACCAAGGCATATAAAGCCTTAGATAAATATTATAAACCCTAAAACAAACATGGTTGATTTTCATATTGAGACAACTTTGTCACGATGCAATGGTTGACCATGATTTATTTTCATATTGAGAGAATCTTTTCCATAATGCGACGTTGGACCATGGTTGAATATTAAACCCTAGGAACATAAACCCTAAAATTAATAAACACAAAGGACTAATATTGTAAACCTTAGGCTGAATAATAAACCTAGGAATATAAACCCTATGATTAATATTATAAACCCAAGGAATTTATATTATAAACCCAAAGGATTTATATTAAACCCAAGGATTAATAATATAAACCTATCAATAATGTTATACCCTAGGGATATGAACCCTTAGATTAATAAACCCAAGGAACTGATATTATAAACCCTAGGGATTGATATTATTGATATTATGGTTCACCGTGATTTATTTTCATATTGAGACAATCGTTGTCATAATGCGACGTTGGATAATAGTTGACCATGATTTACCATGGTTGATTTTCATAGTGAGATAATATTTGTCACAATGCGAAATTGGACCACGGTTGACATACCCTCGAATAAATATGGTTGACCATGGTCAACCATGGTCCAACGTCGCATTGTGACAATGACAGTCTCAAAATTAAAATCAACCATGGTCAACCATGTTTATTTTATGGTTTTGTTGTAGCAGCTACAACCACCCTCCAAAATTTTGCCTTCGCTTCTTTTTGGAGCCTCCCTACTAAAATCTCAATAGCTTGTCTTACACTGCCCAGGTACTTGTGCTTTCATTTGAGTTTTATATTTCACTTTACAACTTGAGTTTGTTTACTTGCTTTGTTGTCTAATCACAAGATGACCTCGTGCTTGGTTGCAATCTGGTTCTAGCATTGCCTTAATGATCTGCGCAATCCTAGAGGGAAACGAACCTTTGTCTCAGGAAATGTGCAGTTCAACCCAACAGTGAGCTTCGACTCCAGAATTACGCAGACCTAGATTGTAGCTTGTCCTCAGCTGGGAAACTGCGTAAAGAATGAGAGGCAGCTAAAGCCACTCAACCCAGGAATTGCGCAAAAGCATTCCCTCAGATGTTGTCTGATGCATGTGCCGGTGAGTTACATGGTTCTCCCCAGAACTGCTTAATTTCTCCATGCAGGTGTTTGGTCAATTTAGTGTGATCTAAATTGCTATTTATAATGTCAACCCAGGGTTCGTAAACTGACGAAGTGAGGTGTACTATATGTACTTAGATAACCATTTCCTTAGGCTTTTGTCGTTTTAAGTTTTTTAGTTTGTTTTTGGATTTTATTTTTCTTTAATGTGTGATGATGAAAGTGAAGTGTGAAGTGTGTGGAGTGTAGATGGTGATGGTTTCTAAACTTGAAAAATGCTCAAAAGAAAGCTTTACAGTAATTAAAATGAAATCAATTCTTAAGAGAAAACGAATGCATCAAAAAGCAAACTAATGACAATGGCGCAGTGTCCTTGCTGCTGAAAATGAAAAGAAAGAAAAAACTTGGAAAACAACTCAAACTTAAAACAAAGCAGCTAATTTACACTACTCTAACTTTCCAGATCCTTTGCCCTTCGGCTCAATCTACCTGATGGGAAGTAATCATAAACAATTAAGTAATATGATATTTAACTGTTCAAGAAAGTAAATTGCATAAAAGAAACTAATCACACTACTTGAATTCTTCAAATCCTTTACCCCTCAGCTCAATCTACCTTGGGGGAGTAATTATGAACATACCAAGCAATATGATAACTAAATGTAAATTGCAGAAAATAAATTAATCACACTACTTAAACTCTCTTAGTCCTTTACCATTCAGCTCAATCTACTTTATGGAAAGCAACCATGAGTAAGTAATATGACAACTAAATGACACTACAATTATGCTCAAGGTTTTCACTTTGTGTGTTCTTATTGTGTTCGCTATGAAATCATCCGTCGCACTCACACACAGAGTCACATTCATTGTCGCACAAGCATCGTCACGATCGATCAATGATCAATCACAAGTGTTGTGCTTGTCGTTTGCACCATCGGTCGGTCATGTTGAACATGTGTGTCCAAATGTTTTGAGTTGTTTCCTCGTCGAGTCATGTGAGTGTGTGTTTACATCATCACCTATGCATCTTTCTATCATTCAGACGCTTAGTCATTTTGTCGAAGTTCTGATGACCAAAATCCCCTTCGATAGCCTAACCATCACCCCACCATCGACTCGATCGAATGTCACCTAGAACAGCATAGAGGCACCAACAAAGTCTTTCCAAGCTACGTTGATCGCAAGAAATCCAATTAGCTTTCATGATGATCACCTGGACAGTAAAACTTGACAACCACCCCGGGATTGACTCCCCTAAAAAATTACATAGCGGCTACTAATATTGCCCGCTCTGCTAATTAAGGAAATTGTGTGGATAGGCTGGATAGACAACAAGTTTCGTCCCTATCTCTCTCATAAAATTGCGCAGTTTTCCCAGTCAGTCCTCTCGACATCCGATCGACTGCTCATCCAAGAAATTGTGTAGTTTTCATGAGTAGGCCTTCTGCTGGACAATAGTCCACTCAGTTCAGAAACTGTGCAGAGATGATCAGCAGGCTAGCCTGTCAGCCTCAGTGCAATTTTCCTCACCAACAACTCTAAGCAGCAAACTTCCAGTTCCCTCAAGGAATTGCTCAGTTTCTACTGCCAAGCAGCAGATGATTGCCAGTTCCCCTTGGGAAATGCGCAATTTCTGCTACCAGTGACCAAGCATCCAATTAACAGTTCCCTCTGGGAATTGTCCAATTTTGACTGCCAATCTCCCGGCCAGTTCCTCCTGTTAGGTTCCCATAATAATAGGGATCATAATTTTGAATTGACTATGTTAAGTCTTGTAATATTGTACATACCTTTGCTTTTCTACAAATGTTTTCCCATATTAAAAATGTAAAGAGGGTATGTCCTAAAAGAATAATCAAAGGAAAAAAAGAAATAAAGATCAAAAAAGAATATTAAATATGAACCCCACCAAAAAGAGATAAAAATAGATCATGAAAGTGTGCACATTCAAATGCCACTCCTCTCAGTTTACTTTTTGCAAGTAAGATTGTGTGCAACTTTTCAAAATGCCACAATCCATGATGATCAAATAGTTTAATATTGATTCATTCATGATTTAAATTTCATGTTGATAGATAGAGAATAAAGATCTAGCTAAACCGTTTAATCTCGACAGATCAGTAGTTAGGTAGAGAATAATAGTGAGCTCATCAGTTTAATCTGAGCCATTGGACGTTATAAGATTAGAATTAGATAGTTTGATTATCAAAAGAAAATAAAAGGGCCAGCAAGCTTAAATGCACCCAATAAATGAAAAAAAAAGGTTAGGGTAAACGATAGGTAGGCAGACGCAGTTTGCACAAGGTATGGAAAGCAGCAGTTGGTTTGTTTCTTATCACTAATATCTTACTAATTTCTGCTTCCTAATTCCAAAAATCCCTTCCCTCATCATTTTCCCTTATTCTAACATATTTCCCTTGTAAAAATATCCCTACCACTTCATTTTACCTTTCCCCCTATTTCATCTCATTTTCCCTAGTAAACCCACTAAAACCCCCTTATCCTAAGTTTAAATAAAGTATTGGGCCCCATTAAAAAACCCTCCCCGATACCCTTTTAACTTTTTTCCCTAGTGTATTTATTCCCGGGTCCCGCATTTTATTAACGCATCGTAATATGTTAAATCCCACAATTACTCTTTAATTAATTACATTTCATTGTAATTAAACCCGACCCCACTCCCCCATTCAGCCCTCGCAAATCCGTTGCACGATATCCCTCTGATCACTCTCTTTTAGATCCAACGACCCATACCCATATCACAAGCTCCCATCGTCCGACTGTTAAGATCTCAAAAGCACGTGAGGTTAGTGGTTTTGCTCGAGTGCCCTTTTGCCATGTGGAAACCCCACGTTATATCGCGTGCTCTCAAAGATTACCACCCTCCACTCAAAAGCAATGAGATATGCCACAAAACCACCTCCCGTTCCACGGAAGCCCCCTTAAAAGACCGACCTCCAACTGTCTCCTCCTGCCCGAAAGCCTCCTCCGACTACTTCACTGTGTATCCCTAGAAGCCCTATCATCCATTGTTGTGTGGTAAACCATCTAACCACACCTGCACAATGTGAAAAATCACAGAGTTTTTACAATATGAAATTCCACCATTCCCTTACCTCTATTTAAAATGAATAAATGAAAATCCTTTTCCAAACAGAATTGAGCCATCCATAGTCCAGACTCCATCCATAGACATCTCAGTTCAATAAAGCCATTGATTTCCTTTCCCACAGACCTATGCTTTATTAATGATTGTTTTATTTTGCAGGTGATTAGTAGAACGGGAGCTTGGAAAAACAATTTTGATACTAGTTCCAAAACCTGTTTACTCCAAAATTTGCAAGGAAATGTATTCAAAGGCTTTTTTCAGAAGGAAAAGACAATTATCACAAAGCAAGAAGAAATCATTTACACAGAGGCAGTAATGGTTAAAATAGAGATAATTCTAAGTAAAAAAGAATTATAATATTAATATAATCCTTCTTTTTACCTTCTTACTTCTCCAAACCCTATTATATAAAGCTTGACTTATTATTTGAATTTCTCCCGCAAGGCTTATAGTTTAATTTGCACATGATATTGATCAAATAATAGACCGAACCTTAAATCCATTTTAAATCTATGAATTACTAACATCTAGAGTGGATCAAGCTTGTATATTCGATTTTACTTTTACTAATTCATTTAAAACAAACAACTTATTATATTAATGATATAAATTATTTCATTTTAGTTTTTAATATTATAAAATATAATTTCAATTTCTAATTTAAATTATTGATTTTTAATTTAATATTTTAATTTAATTTAAATTATAAAATAATATTAGTTTAAAGATATAATTCATTAATGTATTATAATTTTTTTTTTTCTATATTTATCTAATCAATGTTAATTTTTTTTTTTTTCCATATAAATTTTTTATAAATATTAATATATCTAATAATTTAAAAAAACTATTGTAAATTCTATCAAGGTAACATTACTATATTTAAACTAAACTAAAAAGCAAATTTTAACTACTATATAACGCTCGTTAAAAACATGAAAGAGATAAGTGGATTTATACATAAATAGAATATAAATGGAAACATAAAAGAGATGAGTGGATTTATACATAAATGGAATATAAATCAGATCGAATTGACTAATACTAGATTTTGTGGGGTGACATGCTTCCCATTATGAATTACTTTTAAATACATGGATGTATCCCTATATTGGTATATAGATTGTGTGGTGTGTTGTATTAATTAAAATAAAATCGTTTTAGATAGAGAAAGTTGTTGGGCTAATTAACATGGGAATTGTTTTTTTTTTTTTTTTTATAATTTATACTAAATAATATTTAGATGGAGTATTTCAAGAGTGTTTTTAATTTGTTATTATGGAATGTTGCTAAATATTTAAAGATTTTATATTATTAATTTCAATTTTCAAATCTATTAAAATAAATAGATTAATCTATGTTAATAAATTAATTAAAAAAATTATTGTAAATTTTTATTATAATATGAAAAATGTTTTTTAAATTTTTATAAAATATTTATTAAATAAAAATAAAAATTTATTTTAAATATAATTTATGTAATTATGAGTGTGAATTTAAAAAAAATAAAAAAATATGAATATGCAATGATTATCTAAATTTATTATATTAAAATAAATAAATTTGACTTTCAAATATGTGGACAAATATTGCAAAATTCAAATCTACTTTTTCCATATTCCAAATATCGTAAAATTTAAATCTACTCTTCCGTAGTTCGTAGTTGTATAGTGTTAGTGTATACATATGTGTTGGCTTTATGTGAATAAGTTTGAGATAGTTTATATGAATTAGATATGAGAATTTTCTTTTAGAAATTTGAGGTTATAAATTTAATTTTCTTGAATTTTTGGGGTTAGGTTGTGTAATTAGGGTTGATGGATTAATTTTTTTTACTATTTATGAATGATGAGTAAGTATTTGAAGGATTTTTAACAAGGGTTTCATTGAAAAATATCTCGAAATAATTTAACATTTTAAGGATATCTAAATTTTCTATTTTTTTCTCTCTCACACACATAGAGAGGGGTTATATACTATGTGTGGGGTTTAGTGCCATAAGGTCATTTATTTAAATCTCACAAGGATGAGTTGAGTGTTGTAGCTACTTGTAGAGGATATAAACTATTGTATGTGTGTTCAAGCTTAATCGAGCATCACACAATGTTGGTGACAATAACATGTAGGTGGAAATATCGTTCTTTCATCCAACATTGGGGTTGGTCTTGGCCTAGTTTTAACTTATTTAAAAATACACACACATACAAATGTAAATGCTTGTAATTAAGTTAAGCCTAATATCTTTCTAAGATACTCAAACTTGTACACAAAAACAATCTAACTTAAATATTTTAAGGATATCTTCAAAAAAAACCTTCATATTAACATTGTATTTAACATAAAATATTTTACTATATAGATTGTTTATTTTTAGATATACCAACATAGATCCATTATAAACCTAGATCGTCCAATGTTAAGAGGGATTAAATATCTTGAGGTGAAAAACTATTTTAAAGTATAAAACTTGAAAATAAGTTTGCCCCGAGAGATATTTGATCCCTCTTAGCACTTGCGAGATTCAGGGTTAAATGGGTCAAGAGGGATTAAATCTTTTGAGGTGAAGAGCGATTTTAAAGTATAAAACTTGAATATATGTTTGTCCTTAGAGTGATTTGATCCCTCTTAACACTTGCAAGATTCAGAGTTAAATGGATCTATGTCTATGTTGAGCATGGAAGAAATTACACTATCTCCTTCACCTTTACTAACATTGACGAAATTGCATTATCTCCTTCATTTTGACTAACACATCAATAGAATGGTTTCACCATATATATTTTTTTTCAATTATTTCATATAATATATACATAGTTGACATTGAAATATTTTTCTTGATATGGAAATTGAAATATTTTAATTATGATCCACATTGTCTTCATTAAAATGATTTTTTTATTTTTAATATTAGTATATTTTTAAATGCACATATATATTTTATAATATGAAGTAGAAAGCATATATCATAAAATAGGAATACACATTCTTCCTTTCTATATAGAAATATATTTACATTGAATTTTTTTGTTATTAATATATTTTTTTAAAATGTTACATATCAACTCTATATGAAATCCTATATTAACTCCTTACACCTTGAATTAGAAATCCCCCTCCCTCTATATATGATATAAAACTGTTTTACATGAAGTGAGTACTAAAATATTTTATTTATTGTGAAAAAAATACTTTCCTCTATATATAAATATAGGATGATGATGATGATGATGATAAATATATGATGATGATGATGATTAACGTCCACTAAGACCAATGCACTCTATCACACCTTAAGAAGAAGAAGAATCTAATTGCAATTCTTTAGAATCTTATTTCTATGCTCAAAAAGAAGGGAAAGAAGAGTACCAAGATCACTATAAACGTTGGGCCGACTTAACAAGTCAAGAAGATTGGAAGTGTGACATATGTTAGGGAAATGAGAGCAGATGTGAGTAAGAAATTGATTATATATATATATATATATATATATATATATATATATATATATGAAATTCACATTAAAATATATTAATTAACAAATTAATATTCAAATATTTTATTTAAATATTGTATTTAAATATTTTTAAATACCAAATGAATTACACGTCTCCTTTCTATTGAAAATTAAAAAAATAAGATTTTTTTTTTAACTTCTAATTTACTTTATATCTCTTTATATAAATTGATATAATATTATGTTATTTAATATAGACATTGAAATATTTTATTTATCACTCACAATTGAAATATTTATGGTTATTAAATAATTTTAAATACTATAATTATAATTATAATCGTATATTATTTTGTTAAATGTATAGAGTTATTTAAATTATAGTTATTCTATTAAATGTATTGATTATCACTAATTTTATTTGAGAATAATTTTATATCTATGTAACATTCATATATTTTCATTTGCGAATTTTGATACACCCACAAGAATAGGATGTCTCGAATTCTATTCTTGCTAGATGTATCAAGGTTAGATGATGATAGTCAATGACATCCAATTTAGGTATTAGAATTAAAGTTATAAATGTTGTATACCATATGCTTTGAACATGTTTTAATATTGATACCATTTTGTAGATACTAGGATGCCTACGCTTTCAAAACTAGGATTTACAAATACTAAGATGACTAGTCTTCCAAAAACTAGGTAATGCATTTGTTTCTTTAAATTTTTTTGGGTGAATCTTATGAAAACTAAGATGACTCGTCTTCCAAAAAGCAGGTAATGCATTTCTTTAGGTAATGCATTTCTTTCTCTAATTTTTTTGGGTGAATCTTATGAAAATTTAGTATCACGTATCCCCTCCCTTTTCATGATTAGTTGATTTGGTTTTACTTAATACATGCATTTAATCTAAATTCATAGATACTAACATTCACTGATTAATATGATAATACTTATTTATTCAAATTCATCTAGATCCCAGACATGGTATACATCTCTTTTTTATGAGCTATTTATTAATGTTCTCATTTATGACAAAATTTCTCTCCTCAAGATATCCTCATGTCATATTAGTTAGACCTTTTAGTTTAGCTTATGGTTAGTTAATGTCAGGCCAGGAGTAACTCCAGAAAACTTAATGTATTTATTCGTTTAACCAGCTATCTAATATATACAAGAATGAGATTGTTCAGTTCATCTTCTCGATGAATGTTCACATTCAGTTCCCCAATCACTGAGGATTAGGTATCAACATTCCCCCCCTTAATCTGAAGGGATGTTGGTGAGTCCAAGCATCGTTCTGAATCTTTCAAGCTTTTCTCTTCCAAGCACTTTGGTGAAGATGTCTGCAATTTGCTCGTTTGTGGAACAATGACGGAGATGGATTGTTTTGGGCTCAACATGATGTCGGATCAGATGATATTTAGTATTGATGTGCTTAGTACGATCATGGAACTTTGGGTTCTTGGCCAACTTTATTGCAGAGGTGTTATCAATCATGAGTGGAGTTGATTGTATTTGTTTTACCTGCAAATCTTCAAGAATTTTCCTGAGCCACACAATTTCTTTCGTTGCTTCAGCTGCTGCCACATATTCTGCTTCTGTTGTGGAATCTGCTGGTACTGATTGCTTGCGTGATCTCCAGGAGATAGCTCCTGATCCAAGACTCATAGCATATCCTGAAGTAGATACCCCAGTTTCTTTGTCTCCATCGAAGTCTGAATCAGAGTATCCAATCAAGTTGAAGTCGTTCACCTGTGTATACTTGATTCCAAGGTCTTGAGTTCCCTTCAAGTACCTTAGAACTCTTTTTGCAGCAGACCAATGTCCCTCACAAGGCTTTTGCATATACCTGGAGAGGATTCCAACAACAAATGAAATCTCTGGTCTGGTAGTAGTGAGGTAGATGAGACTTCCTACAGGCTGTCTATACTTTGTTGCATCCTCAAATTCCTTTCCTTCAATAGATGTGAGCTTCAAGTTTTGTTCCATTGGAGTAGAAAGAGGATTGCACTCTATCATGCCAAATATGTTTAACAAATCTCCAATGTATTTCCTTTGAGAAAGAAATATGGACTTTGGATGTTGGGTTACTTCAATGCCAAGATAGTAATGAACATAGCCCAAATCAGTCATTTCAAAAATTTTTCCTAATTCTTTCTTTATGGATGCAATATAGCTTTCATTGTTCCCTGTCATTAAAAGATCATCTACATATACCACAAGATATACAACTGTTTTTCCAACTTTCTTGACAAATAAAGTTGCATCATCAAGATCAAAATGATTGAAGTTGAGTTTCAGAAGATGCTCAGTTAGCTTTTCATACCAGGCTCGTGGTGCTTGTTTGAGGCCATACAAGGACTTCACAAGTTTGCATACTTTATGGTCATGTCCTTTCACAGCAAATCCTTCAGGCTATGACATAAAAACATTCTCTTTTAGATCTCCATTCAAGAAGGCAGTTTTTACATCCATTTGATGGACTTTCCAACCGTTCTGAGCTGCTAGTGCAAAGAGTGTCCGGATTGTGGCCCATTTTGCTGTGGGGGCAAAAGTTTCCACACAATCGACCCCTTCCTTCTGTGCAAAACCTTTTGCCACAAGCCTAGCTTTGTGCTTGTCAAGTGAGCCATCAGCTTTGTACTTGTTCTTGTAGACCCACTTGCAGCCAATAGGTTTGGTTCCAAATGGAGGATCAACCAGCTTCCAAGTGCCGTTCTTTATGAGGCATCATACTCCTTTTGCATCGCTTCTTTCCATTCATCATGAGAAGCAGCTTCCTTAAAGGAAGTTGGTTCAAAATCTGTAGACAAGTTCAATTCACAATCATAAGAAACATCCATATCAACAGGTGAATTAGAGTCATCTACATCACCTCCATTTTGTCGGTTTGCATTTCTGGTTCCTGTTTTTCCAATTTCATCAGGATGAACACTTTCAAGTGTCTTTGTCAACCACTTTGGGGGACCTTTCTGAGATGGTCCAGGCTGCTCTGTTGATGGAGTTGGGAGTGAATCAAGATTGAGTCTCCCAATTCTATCAATTACATCACTTAAAGCATCATCCGTTGTTGGAGTTTCAGACGGGGGAGATATTCTTCAGAAGAATATTCCACATGTTGATCTAGTATAGGAATCCCCCCTTCAAGATGTGGAATCTGATTTTCAAATTCTTGAAATGATATCATTTTTGCGAATCTATCCAAGCGATCAAGTTGCCGCTCAACAACATTGTCAGATTTGGATGATTCAAGAAAAATTACATCTCTAGATATAACAAACTTTTTAATTTCTTCATCATAGAGGCGGTATGCTTTGGAGGTGTTTGAATACCCCAGGAAGATACACTTACGACTTCTAGCACCAAGTTTGTTTCTATGTACCTTTGGTATCAAAGCATAACAGGTGGAACCAAAAATCCTGAGATGTT
>APFE031134660.1:1008-11785 GCA_000404065.3 Pinus taeda
ATAACTATGTAATCCACCTATGGTATTGGGGGAGGGAGAGCGGTCTGCGATGAAGCTAGGGTTCCAGCGGTAAACTTGCATAGGATTATTAGCCCAGTAGGAAATTCTGGAAGGAGTTTGGTTAAGGGAAGGAGGAACTGGGGAGTGTCGATCAGTTTTGGAATCTCTGGTTAATATTGTAAAGCGCCAGCAGTAGTAACGGCCTGAAGAAGGAATGGAGACAAATGCGGGGAGGGGAGAGATCCCCTCCTACAAGAATATAACGAAAGGAGAGTCGAGTAAAGAAAAGAATCGGAAGGGATCAAGGGCAAGTTATGGGGATATCCCTGTAAAAGGAACCAGCTGGCAAAAGAGACTCAATGGACAATGCCATCCAAAGGCTACCAAAAAACCCAGGTTTGTAATTTCAAATAACAAACTTGAGGATTACCGCAGTTATATGAAAGATTATGCTTTAATATGCAAGTTTGTAGGGTTTTGGCCGACTGAGAGGGACTTATCCAAGTGGATACAATAGAGATGGAAATCGAAAGGCCATGTTGAATTAAAACTGGACGCCAAGGGTTTTTTTACAGTCATTTTCTCGAATACTGAGGACAAGGAAAGAATCTTCGAAGGAGGCCCTTATTTTATGAACATAGCGGGCCTGTTCATTCGACATTGGGAAGATTGTTACAACCTAGATGCAGAGAGAATGCTAGCAGCACCAGTCTGGATCAGGCTCTTTGGGCTACCAATGGAATTCTGGGATCCGAAGATTCTTGAAGGAATAGGCAATGCAATAGGATCATTTGTGAAAATTGCGGACACAACGAAAAGAGGGAGGTATACATCTTATGCTAGGATTTGCATATACATGAACATCACCGAGCCCCTCCCAGAAACTATTGAACTGGAATACCATGATGAGGTTTGGCAACAACCGGTGGACTATGAACATATTCCATTCCGATGTAGAAGATGCCACGAATATGTCCATCTCTATAGACAATTCCCTCTAAATAGAACAGAGGAACCAATAGAAAGGAAAGAAAAGGCAATCCTCATTCCGGAGGACTCAGGAAAGGAAGAAGAGAGTTTTCAAGAAGTTCAAAATAAAAGAAAGGTCAGGAAAAATAAAGCCCAGAAACAAGAACACAGTAAAAACAGCCCCTTGGAGACTGGAAATAAATTCAAAGCCTTACAGGAAGAAGAAAAAGAGATGACAGATGCGGTAAGTGAAGAGGAACTAATGGAAGTAATAAAGGAGATGGGAAAAAAGGAAGTAGGACAAGGTGAAGGAAAACAAGGAGAAGAAGAAGATAATGACGATCAAACAGAGGAACAAACCCAAATGGAGGTAGACTCATAGAAAGAGAAAGGAGGGGAAGAAGAACGTATAATGAGAAAATTACTGCAGGAATGGTGATACCTGGATGAAAGGTTTATTCCGGAGGAACAGAAACAAGTCTACAAAGAAGCCTTCCATAGCTATAAAGAAAAAGTGGGGGTAGAGGTAGCAAATGAATTGGATCAGTCAGGAAAGCAAGAGACTTAGACAGGTGGAGTGGGAAGTTTAGGAAAAGCAGGGAAAAAAAGAGGTCGACGCTCAATAAATGAAACAATTCAAGAAGTGGGGGAAACACTGGTTAATTCAGGAAGGGTAATACCTCTGTGAGAGGTATTTCATCAAACCTCTAAGCTATTTAAATGATAATTACAAGTTGGAACATTAGGGGTCTTAACAGTAGGGGAAAACAAAGTTATTTGAGAGACAGATTGAAAAAGGATAAGCCAAGTATAATGATAGTCCAGGAAACAAAAATTAGTATACAAAAAATGGAAGAAATAATCAGCAGATGGAAAATTTGGTATGATTTATGGGACAGGACACGACAGGTAGTGCAGGGGGATTGGTAATATTATGGAACCCTGAAGAAATTCAATTTAGGAACTGGATTAGCTACCCGCGAATCCTCTCAGGTATATTTAATCTGATAGGGTCTGCGGAGTGGGTTGTTTTGTCAGGGGTGTATGGGCCTCACTCTCCCATGGATTGCAAAGGATTCTTATAGAATATAAGTTCAATACAAAGACTGTACAATAATATGCCTTGGATAATTGGTGGGGATTTTAATATGATTGTGTCGTTAACAGAAAAGCGAGGTGGTTTACGAAGAATAGACCAAGATATGGAAGCCTTTAGAGAAATGATATCTGAGCAAAGGCTGGTGGATATACAAGCCATAAATGGTATTCATACTTGGAATAACCGTAGAGGAGGATCAAGCCAAATAGCTTCTAGACTGGATAGATTCCTTGTCTCGAAGCAAATCATGATGAAAGATGTTTTCATTGAGCTCATGATTCTACCTGCAATAGGTTCAGACCATTGGCCGATAAAGTTAGAAGTGGACCTCAATCAAAGCCCCAAGAGAAGACCGTTTAGGTTTGAAGCCTTCTGGCTAAGGAATCAGCAGTTTATGCCTAAAGTTGAAGAATGGTGGACCTCGAGCAGCCAAAGCGGGAGACGTAAGATGCATACCTTCCAGTTAAAGATGAAGGAACTTAAAGGAAAAATAAAAAAATGGAACAAAGAAGAATTCGGAGACATATTCGAAGATCAACAAAGATTAGAGCAAAAAATGAAGGACTTACAACAACTGAATATAAAAAAAGGCAGAAATGAGGAGAGGAGTAGAGAAGAAGGAATGGTAATAAGTCAACTGGAAGAAAGAAGGAAGCAGGAGGAGATCTTATGGAAAAAAAAGTCACGTGTCCAGTGGCTGAGGGAGGGAGAATGGAATACTAAGTTTTTTCATCAAGCCATGATCCAGCACAGGCAGAGAAACATGATCTTCTCAATCACAAACAAGGAGGGGCAACGCATAACTCAGCATGACGAAATGGAACAGGAACTGGTGGGACACTTCAAAGATATTCTCACGAAGCCCCAGGGGAATAGAGAGGAGGCCATTAGAAGGATAAGCAATGAAATTCCAAACTTGGTAACCAGTGACCAAAATATGGCCCTGATGAGAGTAGCTACTTTGGAGGAAGTTGAGGAAATAGTAAAAGGCATGAAACGCAACAAAGCCCCGGGACCTGATGGCTTCACGGCTGAGTTCTACCAAGCAAGTTGGCAGTTCATGGGAAAGGAAATCTTAGAAGTTGTTGAGGAAGCTCGAAGACAGTAGAAGGTATGGCCAGGTCTTAACGCTACTTTTGTTTCTTTAATTCCTAAAACTGCTCATTCGGAAACTGCTGAAGGTTTTAGACCAATTGCTCTTTGTAATGTCATATATAAGATTATAGCTGCCTTAATGGTCAAAAGACTGAAGCCAATCCTTCCAGCATAATATCACCTGAACAAACCGGTTTTGTTGAAGGGAGGCAAATCCTTGATGGGATAGTAGTTTCCCAAGAAATAATTCATTTCCTGAAACAGAAAAAGGAACTAGGCATGATGATAAAATTGGATCTTTCCAAAGCCTATGATCGCTTAAACTGGAGATATCTGGAATCTATTCTTCTGGCTTATGGCTTCTGTCACAGATGGGTGAAGTAGATTCTAAGTATGATCACCACACCTAATTTCTCTATTCTTATGAATGGCTCTCCAACTAGAACATTCAATGCTTCAAGAGGCCTTCGACAAGGAGACCCCTTGTCTCCTTTTCTGTTCATAATAGCAGCTGAGGGACTGGGAAGATATATCAAAAAAGAGCTTAGAGAGAGGAAGTTAAAAGGGCTGAGATTATGGGGAAATAACATACCTGTCACTCACTAGCAGTTTGTAGATGATATAATGATTTTTTGTAAGGTTTCCTTGAGAGAGATCAAAAGGGTTAAGGAAGTTCTAGACCTATTCATGGAAGCATTGGGCACTGAGATAAATAAGGACAAGTCGAACTCCTTTATTTTCAATACCCCTGAATCTGTTAAATGCCATCTCATAAGAGTGCTGGGGTTTAAAAAGGGGGAATTCCCAAAAAAATACCTGGGAACCATTCTAGATGTTAGGCCGTTAAGGATAGCTAATTGGCAACAAATTATTGAGAAGCTCAAGAATCGGTTATCCAGATGGTCTTTTAGGACGCTGAACATTGCTTCTCATCTTGTTCTCCTGAAATCAAATCTCCAAGCAATCCCAATTTATCCTTTATTTGTTATGGCAATTCCGAAAGGAGCAAGCACTAAAATGGTTGAAATCTTCCGAAACTTCCTGTGGGGTGGACCAAATCAACAGAAGAAATGGGCTTTAATCTCTTGGAACAACATAATAAGACCACAGGAGGTGGGGGGCCTGGGTGTCAGAGACCCGCTTCTTTTGAACCAAGTCCTAGCGGCGAAACTATGGTGGCACTGGATGAAAGGTGGGAAGGATTTATAGAAAGAGATATGGACGCAGAAATACTCAATGCCAACTTCAACTGAAGATATTTTGAGACTGGAAGAGTTGCCAAAAGGATCTATTATATGGGATTTGGCAAGCCAAAATAGGAATATGATAAATAGGCATGCCTTCTGGGAGGTCAGAAGTGGAAGGTTGGCAAAATTTTGGGATGAGGCCTGGCAGCAGAGGGGAAGAATGATGGACATTCAGGGGTTGCAAACCATCTGCAGAGAAGCGCAGGCCAGAGGCCTAACTTATGTAGAAGATTACTGGAGGGAAGAAGGTGAAAATGAGATATGGAGGGAACGGAAAGACCTTGAGGCCTGGGCTGATAATATTGATGATGAGATCAAGTCAAGATTAAACAAAGAAATGGATTCCAGAAGGATCAAAAAAAGAACAGGACCGGATATCCTCAGATGGGGAGGATCCACAAAAGGTTCATTTACGGTAAAGGAGGCTTATCTCATAAAATCCAAACACATGATGGAAGATTAGAATCAGGACTGGAAGCAAATATGGAGCAATAAATGGTGGCCAAAGGTCTCAATGTTCACCTGGTTGGTTGGAAAAAGTCGCATCCTGACTTGGGATCAACTTCAGAAAAGAGGATTCCAAGGTTCTTCAAGGTGCTGCTTATGTAAACATGATATAGAAACCCAGGAACATATCCTTAATTCTTGCCTAATTGCTTAGGAATAGTGGGATATGATCTTCAACATCTTTGGAAAAACGAATCGCAATCCCCAAAATATTGTCCAAACTATCTTCCAATGGGGAAGGGGGTAATTTCAAAGCCCGGTGGTGAGAAGAGCTTGGAATTTGGCAGCAGGTTTCAACATATGGACCATTTGGAAAGAGCGAAATAGAAGAATATTTCAAGATAGGACTACTTCTTCGGAGGAGATATGGCAGAGAACACATCAGTTAATAAAAGAGACCATCCTCTCAGAGTCTTGGAGCCAGGAAGATTGGGATACGAGTTTGGAAGAGGAGCGAATACTACGGAAGCTAAATATAAACCAAGCGATGATGTATCCCTAGAAGCAAAAGCCTCACAATATGCAGAGCCAAAGTCCAACAGTGTTTATCCGACTGTAGGAAGGTTTTATCAAAATTAATTTTGATGGAGTGTCAAAAGGAAATCCGGGCCTGGCAGGCTATGGTGGGATTTTCAGGGATAGTGAAGGTCAAACGAGATGGATTTTTGCCGATCGTGGAGGCATGATGACTAATAATGAAGCGGAATTCATGGCTACACTTCAAGGCATCAATATTGCAATAAGAAATGGATATAGGAAACTAGAAATAGAAGGGAATTCAACTTTAGTTATTGAGACAATAAGAAAATTAAATGATGGGAAAACCTGGGAACAGGTTTCCAAGAGCTGGAGGACTGCATGCCTCATTCAGGAAATAGTAGAATCAATGAAACACATCGAGTACAAGGTTATACACCATGTCAGGAGAGAAGGTAATAGAGTTGCTGACTACTTGGCTAATAGGGGATGCAATGATTCGAATAGCAAAGTGGATAGCATATGGTCAGTACAGATGGAAGGGACCCAATGGGAGGAGTTAAACACCATCACAAAGCAGGACAATGATGCCAATGTATAGAAATGTTGTAGGACACAAACAGTCCCCGATCGGGGTGGGTAAAAGGCACGTTTGCAGTGTGATGATGGTGGGCGAAGGACAACAGCCCGCACCTCACCCCAGGGCCATCATAGCCGAGGGTGTTGGGATCACTTCCAGAGGAGATAGGTTCCCGAGACAACCTTCCATTTCAATTATGGTAAGGAGAAGGAATGGAAGTGGCAGCGTAGTGCAGGTGGTGGGTAGTCGAGGTGGCATGCGTGTAGATAATACTGATAAAGACAACGAGGTCCATAAATTAAGAGCTTGCGATTTGGCGAAGATAGGTGCGTCAGGAGGCAAGGTAAAGGAACGCGGTTCCCAGCTCCTGCATTTGACAATGGCGGAGGGTGGTAGGAATGTGAGGATGGATAAGGAGGAGGAAGGGAGAATGACAAGAAGCCAGGGTATCCGGAAGAGCCAGGAGGACGAACGAAGGCAGGGAACGGAGAATTACCAGAGGGTAGCAAAGAATGAGGGAAGGATTAGGAGGAATGTTCAGGAGGGCTCAGAGGAAAATAGAGGGAATGGAGAAGGCGAGATGGGGAAATGGCAGAGCGAAATCAGAGCGCAAGGGAGGTTTGAAGTTGGCCAAGGTAGCCATAGCAACATGCAGGATAATCGTCTCAGAAGGGGTAAACGCAGAGGGGGCAGAGGTCATGGCAAACCAAGGCAGACTGAGAGAGCCAAGAATGTCGTTCAGGCTTCCTTCCAGCGGAAAAGAGGGCGCAGAACAGTGGACCAATCGGCCAGGGAGGCTGAAAAGGTGTATAATAGGGAGGCGAATGAGGATATAAGGAAAATCATTGAGAACATGGAAAAAAGTGTTTTGGAGGAGGCCTCCGACCTAGAGATGTATGACTAGTTCTCTCTCCTTCCGGACCCAGGTAACACCCGTGGTCGCCTTTCCCAATACAAACAGGCGTTACATATGTTTTGGGTTATGAAGTGCTTGCTCGCCAAGGCTATGGAGCAAATTGCGGAGGAAATGACAGAGATCGCGCAGGGTTATCCAAGCCTGAAAGGAGAAATGTGAAGCCTGCATACCGCATTGATGATTCAAGGAAGACAATTGGAGGATATCAAACACAACCTAAAACTGCTATCTAAGGCACACGACAAGGACGAAGTGGAAGTGGAGATTGTGGATGATTGATTCGTCCTCTTGCTCTGTCTTTTTGTTTTGTTTAAGATCAGCAATTATAGTCTAGATGCTGTTTCGTAGGTTGTACTAGATGTAAAATTTGTTTCTCAGGAATGTTGTTAGATGGTTCAAGGTTCTCTGCTTCAAAACATTTTGTAACTGTGAGGTTGTCAAACTTAATTGTGATGTTTTCCCCATCTTGTTTCCCTATGGGCAGATGGCAGATTTCTGTTTCGTTTCAGTTTTGGTGTTTTCACCATCTGGTTTCCCTATGGGCGGATGGTGGAATCCTGCTGCTTGTATATAACTTTGTGATTTGTTAATAGTAAAGGGCATACCCGAGTTTACAAAAAAAAAAAAACTATGTAATCCACCTATGTATTTAAGGACAATTTCTTATGAAGACAAATGAACACCCAATATTAAAGCTCTTATTCTAAATTCTTGTGTGTAAGTTTGGACACTCTGACCTTTAGCTTGTCTTAAAATTTTCCAATCCATAATTGATTTTTACATGTAAGCTAATGGATAAAATTTCTTTTTATAATACAACTATAAAATCATTCTAAGAAGAGATGTTTTACCATTTTTCTTCAAGTATTCTTGAGTTATGACCTCCCACCAGATGGTGGTTGCACTTTCCTAATGAAGAGAAGCAAGTTGCATTTTTGTAACATCATCAAAAATCTTTTTAATCCGGCAATAGAATTCAATTTGAAGAACCCATTTATCCAATTTTTCAGCATTTACTTCCCCATTGTACTTAGGAAATTCAAAGAAGGAGGTGAGGATGGAGGTGTAGATGGAGGTGAAGGTGGAGGTGGAGGTGGAGGTTTTCTCCCATCACCACCATTACCTTTGGATGATTTGAACTTTCTCCTTGCAACTCATTGTACAACAATTTTACCATCTTAGACATATCATAGTAAGCCTTTCTAAAATCTCTCTCATCCTTAGACATCAACTCTTGTCCTTCTTCATGTGCCTTGACTGGTGGAGTTTGTGACTTCCTTGAACCAATTTCAGGGTTTGGTTCTTCAAGCACTCCTTCTCCTCTTCTCAATTTAGACCTTGTAATCATCCAATAAAACACTTGCAAAAATGGACAAACATTTAAAACAACCATGCTCTGATATCAAACTAATATGAAATTAAAATTTGAAGGTTTCTTGTAAATTTTTTCAAGCTAGTTTATGTCTTGTGGGAAATGGATCGAAATTGAAAAAACACATAAAATTAGTAAACTTAGTTATGTTTTGCATATTTTAACAGTGAAAAATAGACAACATGCAACATTACAAAATAAAAATTGGATGATGGAGTTCACCCCTCCTGGGCTATGTCTCTGGGTCCAACTTCCAATGTTGGCCCTTTAAATTATATGTTAAAATTTGAAATTAAATCAACATACAATGCTCAAATTTCAAAGATAACGCCGCCATTGTGTCTAAAACACCCAAAAACCCCTATGGAGTCTCTTCTTTGGCTCAAAAAGGCTGAAAAATGGCCAAGTTAGGACTCCTTCATTTTCCTGCTAACTGTTCTGCAAAATTGGTTCTCTATAAAAAATGGCAGCGAATTCTACCTTTCGATTCCTTGTACAATGAAAATTCCATGCGGGTTCGACCACAATTCCACTAATAAATGTGCAAATTTTCGAACAATTAACCAACCCCCGCGCCCCAAGTTTTTTCCCTCTGGTCAGACATATGGTAATTAATGTGACTAAGGGTGTGGGCTAAAGGCTACACACCTACTGGATTCCCGCTACAAGACATATATTTTTTGCAAAAACCACGGGTTGGGAACGAGCAGGTCACCATGCACCTGACCCTCTCGAAATCATAGCCGGTGGTTACATGTGTTTCAATGGAACTGGGGTTGGTGGCCAACTCCCCGCCCCTTCCACCTCCACCCATAGTCAAGTGATAATCCATAAGACTTGGGGCTGTGCCCCCCCCCCCCCGAACTCACCAAACAATTACATGATAAATGAAAGCGACCCAGGTTATATAATATGGACCATAGTGTCATATAGCGATAAGGCAAACGATTGGATTTCCAGAGGTCGAACCCTGCCAAGGTCGGCTGGTCCATAACAAAAAATTTAGCCAATAAAACAGAGCCTTGTGGCAGCCTCCCATAGGAACACATGGTAGCCTTTCATTGGGCCATGTGGTGGCCTGTGGTTGGACCAACAACAATCACCACAACCAATCGAAAATTTCCACATGTCCTGACCTGACTAGTCCTCTAAAAAATGTACTACACAGTCATATCCTGACATCAATGCCACGTGATTGTACAGTCTGCCAATTCAGCTAGCCAATCAATCGTGGAAGCTGAATTTTTAGTTGTTTTTCAAAAAATTCAGAACGTGATAACTTTCTCATATAATGTTAGATTGAGGTGATTCAAGCATCGTCAGAATCAGAACGATGCGATATACAATTGGGTGCGATTGTTGAGAGAATTTGAGCACTTTTATTTTTGAGCATATTTTTGATCCCCTGGATCAATCATGGCATAGAATGGTGCTTTTAATAAAAACAAGGCTATGAATTTCCTCAGAAATTGTGCTACCCCAACAAAAATCTTGACCTCAGAAATACTAGTAGGCACCAACCACTTTACGATGGACTCTATCTTGGTAGGATATATCTTCATCTACCCTCCACCTATCACATACCCTAGATACACCAAATACTACTCTTCAAACTCAGACTTGACATTTTCTAGCATCTGGTGCTTCTTTAATGTCTCGATCACCTGCGTCAAATGTGATATGTGCTCCTCCTAGTTAGCACTATATACCAGTATATAATTCAAATAGACGTTAAAAAATGAATTTATAAAATAGAAAAATATATCATTCATTACCTCATAAACTTAGCTAGTGCATTCCATAGGCCAAACAACATGATTAACAACTTATACAAACCTTCCCTAGTTTTGAAGGGAATCTTCCAGGTATCTTTTTATTTGACTCAAACCTGGTGATATCTTGACTTTATGCAGTTTTGTGAAGTATTTAACTTGTTGCAACTAGTCCAACATATAATTTATCCTAAGAAGAGGGTACTTATTGTTGAGCATAAGTTTTTTTTTAACTCCTTGTAATCGATAGACATCCACCAAGTACCATCATTATTTGGCACAATGATGATGGTTGACCCGCATGGTGAGGTACTTGGTCAAATGACAGCTTGTTCCAACAGTTGTTGCAATTGCTTCTTCACCTCAGTTGATTCTACAACAAACTGTTTGTGCAACCCAATGTTTGGAAATGGGGAGGCTGTTAATAGTTATATATTGAGCTCTACTTCCCTCTTGGGAAGTATCCCTTTAGGTTCGTGGAACACATCCATATATGCATAACAATGTAAACTTTGAAATAGGAACTATAAACTCAAAACGAGAACTCTAGCCAAAAAACCCCCAAAAAACATGAAAAACTGTGCTAAAAATGAAAAGTGATGATGCTGGAATAACATTTTTTTTAGGGTAAATTTTCAACATGTTTTAGAAAATACAGTGAAAACTATTTTTTTGTGCGAAAAACACCCTCAAAACAAAAAGTGTTGATGTTGGAGTAACAATTTTATTTATTTATTTATTTA